>LFZO01000046.1:34462-150839 GCA_001578225.1 Pseudocercospora musae
TAGGAGGAAATGCGCTATGCCTAAGAAGTCTACGAGTATTATACTAATTAGTATAGGCGTCCCGTACTAGACTACTAAGAAGGAGATTTCGTCTACCTTAATTTAAGGAACGTTCGTTTAAACCGGCCTTCTAAGAAACTAGATTAGAAGAATCTAGGGCCGTTCCGTATCGTTAAGAAGGTTAGCTTATACGCCTATAAGTTAGACTTACCCGAGTACCTCAAGATTCATCTAGTTAAGCATATAGTCAACCTCCGGAGGGCTAAGAGTACGGTTAATATAGATAAAATACCGCCGCTCCTAGAAGCTACGGAGGCTACTAACTAAGCTACTAAAGAGGAAGAAAGCGGTACGGGTACCGTAAAAGCTATTGTCGGATAGGCATTAGGCCTTCTACTCGATAAGGATCCGCCTAGACCTTAGGCTAAAGTATAGTAGGAAGGGTATATAGAAGAAGATACGACCTAGGAACTACTACGACATATCATCTTTGTACGCGAAGTAATCGAAGACTTTCTAAAGGAATTTACGGGATACGAGACGATCGAGTAGGCGATACAAGAATCAATCCTTAGGGATGCCTATGAATGGAATATCTCGCAAGGTATTAGGCTAGAACCTAGATAGGAAGGATAACACCTGCTCTATACTAAGCTCTTATAGCGTTGTAG
Source organism: Pseudocercospora musae (assembly GCA_001578225.1). Lineage (NCBI taxonomy): Eukaryota > Fungi > Ascomycota > Dothideomycetes > Mycosphaerellales > Mycosphaerellaceae > Pseudocercospora > Pseudocercospora musae. Next base: position 35,134 of record LFZO01000046.1, read on the forward strand.
GAACTCCGTATCTCCCGAAGGGGGGGATACTATTATAGTAGCTACCTAGGAACCCAAGATATTATATGAAACTAGCTAAAAGTAGCCTCTATACTATAAGGTAACGTCGAGATTAGGTTGTCTTAGCGCTAAGGCCGCACGTGCCTTGTTATAGCCTGTATAGCTAGACCTCCCCTCTAGCTAGGACTTAGGACAAAGTATATCTCTACAACCAACGGTTGGATTTGGACTAAACAACATGATTCTAAAGCGTACGGATTAGGAGAACTTAGACACGCGTACAAAGAGTATTAGGAGAGATAGGGACACCTAGGTAAAAGGGTCCTAGGTAGTAAATAAATAGACAAACATGTCTTAGGTAAACAAAGGATAGTTAATACGGACAAGCGATAAGCGGCAACTTGGCAAGCACGACGAGGTGTATTTAGAGGAAGGATCTCCCTCTAAGGCTCCCTTCTTTTCTTCTTTGTAGTTCGTCTTATTAAGATAGCTACTATATTGATTTACTTAACTAAACTCATTTAGTTCTTAGACTTAGATCTTTAGATTGTCTACGCCTCCTAGACCACGCCCCTAACAACTACGGTTAGACCCGAGTCTAGCTCTCCTTAACTAGGAACGCTAGCGCTAGTAGAGATAATCTTCTACGTAATCGTAGAATTTTCTCTTACGCCCGCTACGGTCCTCGTTATAGCCTCGCCTAGTATAGGATCCCCGGTCCTCCGGTACTAGTATAATTCCCTACTCTAATAGGAACTCGATTACGGAATCGTCTAAATAGACGCCTCGTTTCTATGCCAACTATCTCAAAGCGTCGAACCGTCGGCGTTCCTACTAGAGTCGTATATTATCGCGATCGATCTCCTCTATCTCCTCTAAACGCGAGCGACGCATATCGCTACTACGGTTATCGGGGCGGCCTCGCGGGTAATTACGTTCTATAGGGCCTTAACGGTCGTCTACTACCGGGTATGGCGACGAATTGAACGGTAACGAACGACGTATCCGCTATGTATAAGGTCCTTATAAAGGTCGTCGCTAAAACACTAAGGGTAGGGTATCCGTTAACCGCTAGGATACTAGCGAACGCGACGGGGCCTACGAACGCGATGCCGCTCTCCGCTAGGTCGCTATCGGCGTATTTCCCGTATCCGGTAGTTCTAGCTATAGCGAATGCGTACTCGACCGCCTCGAACGGGTCGGCGGCTCGCTCTATTAGGTAAGTCTAGTACGCTCGATGTCTATAGGGGAGTATATTTCGGGGTAATATTGCTTATAGTAGTACGACTCGCGGGTCGTAGGGAGTACGGCTTTTACTTCCTTAACTACCCTAGTAAGTAGGCCTTTGTCTACTACCTACTATCCTAGGAAGTTGAACTCGTCTAAGACATATAGGCTTAGTTCTTGGACCTTAGCGGCCGAGGGCCGTAGATTCCCTACGATAGGATAGTAGTGTAGGACGTAAGCCGCTAATAAGTCGATACGGCCTTGCTTACTCCTTAACTAGGCCGCAAAGGTATCGCTATAGCTTACGTATTGCACGATGTAAGCACAGATCTATATCATATGCGGTTCAATAGCCGGTAATCCAAAACTACGGTAGGGGGGATATGGTTAGACTACTAGATTAAGGGAGTGCCGTTTCTAGTCGAGTTAGAAGCGGGATCCGAGCTAAAGAGGTTTTCTAGTAGTATCGTAACGTTGTCGATATAGAATCTAGGACGAACGAGTAGCTAGTATTTAAGATCCGGTTCCCCTACTACCTATTGGAAGTAGGAACCGTAGTCGTATTAATGTCGGCACCTTCTCCCTATTCGATAGGTCTTGCTCGTACCCGATTAAAATTGTAATTAGTAGTTGTAGCTATACCGCCTACTCCGACTCGTAGTTACCCTAATAGAGGCAACCCGCGATAATGCGAATATAGGAGGGTACTATAGTACCGGCGGCGCTATAGTAGTAGCCGTCGACTAGCGCGGAAGTGTAGTAAACCGGCTACTCGCGAATCGAGTCGAATAGGTCTAGATCGTAGAGATTAGCTAGCCGATCGTATAGATCTACGCCAATCGTCTTTGTCTAGTCCGTATCGCCGCGATATCGCGATAGCTCGTCGGTTTAGGTAGTAGTAGAGATAGATTGGTATGGTAGCTAACCGTGTCGTAAGCCTAGCAAAGCTACTAAGTTAATAGGCACCGTAGGAACGGGACGATCGTAATAGTTAGTATACAAGTTAATTAATTGTCTAAACTACGTTCTATAGGTACAAGATATCCTAGTATCGTGCCGATACTAGGCCGGACCGTAACAACTACTATCGATATAGCGTTCGTCGTTCGAGCTCTAACTCTATAATTTTATATAGTATATATAGTCTTAGTACTCTTATATTAAATAAAGCTACGATTTCGAAGAGATACTTATAAAAGAATATATCGACTAAGTAATTATAACGTTCTCGATAATAAGAATACAATAATTACTTTATCCTAATCCTAACCCTAATCCTAATCCTAAGGATAATATATTAAATTATCTATAAGAATATATCCTTATTAAGGATATTAAGATCTACGAAGCTATTACTATCGTTATCGTAGTCTAGCGAGTCTATTTAACTATCTATAAGACTATTAGAAGGAAGCTCTATTTATAATAAAGATAAGGATCTTAATAGTAACGAGGTAGTTATCCTTACCTATATAGCCTAGATACTAGACTAGACTATATTAATTTAACGTACTATCTTTAACTTAACGTCTCTTACTATAGCGCTTATTATAGTAGACAAGTCGCTTATACTACTTATATATCTAGTAGGACTTAGTATACTCGGAGTCTCGCTAGTAGCGCTAATAATAGAGATACTTAAAGACTCTAATAGCGAGCTAATTCTACGTCTTAAGCTATAGCCCTTAGCTAGTATTCTTAGTATATTAAATATAGGCAATAGTACCTCCTTTAGTATAGCTCCTTATATCTATAATCCTTACTAAAGCTATTTAGACTCGAAGTCTAGACAACGACGCTTAGTAAGCTAAGTAGTATTACTATCGATAGTACTTAGTATCGATAAGTCGATAACTTCTACTCGATATATAGGCGTTATTAGAATAGCTAAACTTAATACTACTAGAGCTATTACTAGCGCTACTACTAGAGCTACTACTAGAGCTATTACTACTAGAGCCGAAGCCTAACTACTATAATTATACTAAGAGAGTATCGATAGTATAGTATTATATATATTCTTAATAGGGCTATTAAATACCTTTAATTCCTTAGTATTTAAGACCTTCTCGTACTATACTTTATCTAGTTAAAATAGTATCTCTATAGTCTTATTAAGAAGTTAGTCTTAAAGGATCTCTATAACGATAATACTAGAAGCTCTATTAAGAGGCCTTCTAGTAACTACTTAATACTTAATTATTATATAATAAGTCCTTACTAGATTACTAATAAGAGGCTTATTAGTTAGTTAGCTAGTAGTAATAATAGACTTAAAGCTAGTATTCTAGTTACGTACCTTACTAGTTACTCGCTTATAAGCTATAGTAGCGCTAACTTTAGTAAGAGTAAGCTTACTAGTAGCTAAGATATAGCTATTACTATTAAGCTAAGTATTACTATATTCCTTAGTAATAGTAGTAGTAATAATATTGTCTTAAGAAGGTCTAGTATTAACTAACGTTTAACTATTAGTTTAACTACTACTTTGAATACTAATTAGTATAGAAATAGGCTCCTTAACTAGTATAGATATTAGCGTAGGAGTAGGCTCTTCGACTAGTATAGGAACGACTATTATATTTATATTTACTTTATAGGCCTAATTAGCTACTAAGCGATAGGTTACTAGACTATTAAGTAATATAGTAGGACTATATAGTATAGGCTAACTATAATAGTTATAGAATATAGCTAGTAGTATAAAGAAGAGAGGACCTAAGCAAGGATATAGATTGCTCTATAAGAAGATATAATATAGATCGAGAAGTATAGTAATAGATAGTAGAATAGGTCGAGGATTAATAGGAAATTAGGAATAGCTATAATACTAATAAGCTTTAAATAGGAGGTATTTACTAATAAATCTAAGCTTCTAAGTACTTTCTATATTCTTAGAAGCCTAATATATGCCTCTATTAAGATATAGATCTAGTTCTAATTATATTACTCTTCCTCGAAATCTCTATAATTTCTCTTAAAATAGCTCTTAAAGTAATTATATATAGGCTACTAGACCTATATAACCCTTAGTAGCCGCCTAGCCCTTTATATACCTCTTACTAAACTCTCTACTATTATATATATAGATAGGAAGTATATAGTAACTAGTATATAATAGGTACTATAGTAGTAGTAGAGGAATTTAATAGAAGCTAAGAATAGGATTTAAGCTACTATACTAAGCGCTTAGTACATTCCTTTACTTAACTATTAACGGCCTAGCGTAGGGTCTAATTAGCGTATTTGCGATTATATAAGTATATATAGTTAACTATATAAGCTTGTATAGTTACCTATACTTTTATCTACTTAATTATTTACGTATAGATAACTATACTAAGCTTATTTATATACTAGCGTACTAGCGTATGCTACTGCCGCGTGCACGGAGCGTAACTGCCAATTCAAACCTTGTGCGCAAGGTGCCTATTGAGCTGTAATGAGATGAATCTATTGCTAGAACATTTGAGGAAACGAGGTTCGGTTGCCGTATTAGCCGGTGTCCGCTACGGGGCACCATACTCGGCTTCAGACATAAATACCGTCTTCCTACCAACGCGACATTCGACCACGAAAGCATCGTGTCTTCCGCCTTTCATGATGCTGACGGTCATTTCGCGCTACTTGAGGCCAGCTCGCGAATGTATCAACACATTCAGCCCGTACTGCAGATGTTCACTTCAGCAATCGCGACCAGCAACGACTTTGACCTGCGGGAGATGGTGGACCGCCGAAGAGGATGAACAACTGGTAAGAGATCACAAAAATGGGGGAAAACATGCAAGGCTATAGCCCAAGGACTTCATGAACGGCCCGCACGTGCCGTACTGCCGAGAATGACTATATTGAGAAAGCTACGAGGGATCCAGCTTCGTCGTTACAGAGCGCCCTACCCGGAGTCGCAATCAGGCAGGTATAGACAGCCATTCTCTACGGAAGAAGACGAGATCATCATCGAACGTCGTCGGAACGGCCTGAGTGCCCGGAAGACCGCAATGGAATCGGACAGATCAACACGGTCGATACAACACCGATTGCGCACATTGCGCACCATGAACAAAAAGTTAGGCACAATGAATGCTGCTCCATCAGCCCCGGAGAATCGTCCCTTCACAGAGCAAGACGTTCAGGATATGAAATCACTGCTTAGTCAAGGCACATCACCAGCGCAAGAAAAGACCTCCAGGGCAATGAGCTACGGTTGACTGCTGAGCGGCTCGATGACTTGGTGCGGCTGTGTATGGCCGGTCATGATTCCCGCGAGGTTGCGCAACAATTTGGCAGGGGCTATAGATCCTGTGCAGAACAATGGTCTCGTCAGAGCTGGACGAGGGGAATCAGCGTCTCGAATCGCAATAAATGGACGTCCGCTGAGGACGAGCACATGCTACATTTCCGGAAACACGAGACTTAACGTGGAAGGAGATATCTTTGCGCATGGGCAGTTCCACCCCGTCTTGCGTTGGCCGTTTCCACTACCTTCGCCATCAAATGCATTCTCTATTGGACCCCAAGGCCAAGGCCTCTGATTGATGTCAAGGCTTCTTATCTGGAGTGAAGAAGATCTCGTGTGGTCGGAGGAAAAGCGGAGTCTTGCATTTGCCATGCTTCCTGTAGATCATTCCTGGCACCGCTTCAGCCTCATCTGCTGCGGATTTCGCATCTCGAGACCTAGAATCCTCCCATACCTTGACGGAAGAGGCTAGACTACCGCACCGGCTAGCTCGATGCTCACTCAACTGAGAAGGTGACTTCGAATGTGGTTGGCTGGCAGCATCTGTCGTCTCCAGAAAGACCTCGCTCCAAAGGAACGCATTGCCGAATGCTTCACACTCGCACTCCTCCTCCGAAACGTCCGACATGCAGAAGCACAACGAGGCCTCACCATACATGCTCCGTCTGGCATCTCAATACGTCCTTACTGCTCCTTCCAGGTCGCTTAGACTGATCGTTCGCTCTGCTCCAGCTTACGGATTCTTGCGTCTGCCTTATTAGGCCTCGTTCGGTCCGCCAGATTGACCCCTAGATCGCCTCTCTGGAAATGCCTAGAAATGCCTCGAGATTGACAGAATTCATAAATTTTCATAATTCGAGGCAATCTAGGATTTGGTTCGGACCGTTTAATATATCTAGAGAGAGATTTGAGGACATTTTCTAGTACAATATAGACACCCTTCTTTTGATTGGGCTAAAATCTCTGCTCGAGGCATTCTAGCCGTCTTTACCTCCGGCCTCCAGATTGAGTCCCAGATCGCAACGCACTAAACATCCCCTCCTCTAGAAATGCCCTACATGTGTCATTTCTAGAGAGGCAATCTAGAGGTCAATCTGGCAGATCGAACGAGGCCTAAGTGAATACGTGCCACGAAACAGTCGCAACTCCTTGGCTTGGCTGTTGATGCAGTTGCTCCATCGAGATGCCAAGGAATCTACCACTTGTGGAATGGCAAGATACCACACTGCAGTCGAGCTCTGTGCGAGACCTCTGGGCTGCGATGCTCTTGAATGTGCAATGAGCAAGCTCCAGGTGCTGCACACGATGTGTGCAATACTAACCAAGGTGCAGAGCATATGAGACAGAGAACAGCCAGATCACTCATCTTGTAGCCGAGTGAGAAGCGAGTGTGCACTATCTGCTCTGACGTTCGTGAAGTGATCCGGTGCTCACACGATCTTGAGCAAGCAACAGTTTCCCTGAGCCTATCAATGATCTTTCGCAGCAACAAGGGCTATTGGTCCACGTCTAATGACACGCTAGCTACTGTCGCCGCAGGAACTCAGCATAAGTCACCTACCTCACTCTCGGGATCTCACTGCATTCTCGAAGCCGTTTCTGCGGAACAAGCACAGCAAAAGGCACAATTTGATGATCGCAAGCCTGTCTCTTTATCAAGAAAGACCCATACCACGAAGAAGCAGAAGAAGAAAGATTGGCAGCCGAGCGGCTCTATCACTGAAGAAGCGATCATAACTATGACTCGAAGGTATCGTTGCCCGTTTCGTGGAAGCAATCAATTTGCGAACATACGAGACTCACCCGTCTACTGAGTTCATATCTTCGAATTTCTGTGCCGAAGCAGAATATCGACCGACTACGACGGCACGAGAGCGACATTTCGACTGCCTTCGCGATTTTTATTCTGAACCCTTCCCCACATATTCGAAGGAATTGGTGGATTGTGAAGCGAATGTCAACCTTGCGGCTAGGTATGCAGATGTATATGCATAGATTGTGGTCATAGGCGCGCCGGTAGGGCTGGAGAGGCATACGAGTGCTGTGCTTGAGTTCAGGTTGCAAGGGAAGGATGATGAGTGGATTGTGTGTCGACTATACAGGGTGAGTTCGATCGTTAAGGTCATTGAAATGTTGTGCTAATTAGCGGCTTGTTTGACAGGCTGGGGAATATACAGGTCGATGGAGAGGTCGCTGGAACAGGCTCGATTTGTCGGCAACTCCGCGAAGATGAAATACCTCTCTATTCAAAAGCATAGAATGTACTTTTTTTCAGGGACTTGCATCGTGATGTATGAGGTGTGTTGTAACGGACAGCGCACAAGGAGCCTAAGATCACCACCAGGTTAATTCCTTTGTACCAAAAGCTGCTACGCCCTTTCCGGGCGCCAGGCGACTTTAGTCTCAGGACGCATTCTTTGTTGCAACAGCAATCTCGCATCTCTGCACGCAAGTTTGCGAAGCTCGCGCGGCCAAGTGAGCACATCCAGATCTGAACGAGACTATGGCAGACGGCACAGACAACAATATCGCTCGCGGGCTCTTCCAAGACTTGGAGCTTGAAGCATGGAAGTTCACCAAGCCAGAGGGGGTCAACGCCAAATACAAGCAGGAGAAAAGTGAGATTGTGAATGCACAATATGAGACTTCGACTGATCATGGCGAATAGCTGTCCAGAATGCGGCTGCCAAACATTGGAACAAAGTCTTCGATAAACCTCAGCTGGCCGCAGCCCTCGAAGCCTGGAACGCGGAAAGGGAAATACTTACGCAGCTTATTGAGCCCGATCCTGACGAGACTTTCGAAGATCTCTACGTGCGAGAGACCGATGTCATTTCAGAGCGACAGGCATACAATTTGGTTCTGAGGAGTCTCATCAATGCTCGTAATGCCGAAGATGCTGGTGCTGATAAGCAAAGAACAGTAGATTACCTTAATCATCTGATGGCCGAGAACGACCGGGTTTTGGGAGAGCAAAAACCCAAGTATTTTTCGGAGGTGCGAGAGTGCAGAGAACAGCTTGCCCTTTGCAACAGCCACCGCCCGGAGGCATTGCCAGAGATCACAGAAGTGGACGAACTTCAAGAGCTCGCAGACGCTTGTATAGTCGCATTATTAGCCCGAGATCAGCTGGAAACGCGTATTGGGGAAGCACTCGATGTCATCGATGGTACGCCAGAAGAGAGAAGCGGCGAAGCTAGTGCATACCTTGAATCTCTGCAAGAACCCAACTATGATGTACAAGTCAAAATCGAGCAGGGCATAAGCGATGTCCTTGGGCAACTTGACGAAGCAGTGAAGAAACAACGCGCGAGCCAACCGACTCGAGACGAAAAGAGTGTCGTGGCACTGAGAAACTATGTTTCTCACCGGAATGGCCTGGCGAAACTGCTCAAGCTTCAGCAAATCCAGCTGGACTGCACGATCCGCATGTTGGAAAGGAAAGCAGGACGTGTGCCCACTGGTCGAAAGCTGGATTTCAAAGACACTTTGAACAGGGTCGCTGATGAACTGGCTACGGTTGAGAGAGAAATCGATCTCTGCACTCCGAAGCTTGAGTTACTCAGTGCGTATGAAAGAGTCTACGGAAAGACTGAGGCGGAAGAACGCGCAAAGAATATCACAAGAAAGCGAATTGGTGCTTTGAAGCCTGGCTGGATAGCTGTTGGCAAGACAATGGATGAAGGTTCACAAGGATTGGTGCAAATCTGGGTCAAGCAGAATGCCCAAGGGTTGATTGTCGATGTAAGTCGGCGCGAGAAAGAGATATCGGCTGAGAATGCTAACGGACTCAGCGCATTGTGATCAAAGACGCCGTCACTGGCTTCCCGGGCGCAAACGCTTGGAAAGGTGACTACATAATGCCTCTCGAAGTCCAATGCATGTATTGGCTTCAGGATTGTGCTGACAGCGAAAGTGTTGTGCGAATACTCAATTGGCGAAACGACCCTGACAGGAAGTACGAGGATCGCGACAAGCAAAATTTCGATGCGTATAGAGTTTACCTGGAGTATTGTGGGCACAGTGACCTTCATAGTGTCGTGGAAAGATACAGCTGCAGAGATGACGATGCTGATGAAGAACCAAGACGTAGCTGGATTCCCCGGCCATTCATCTGGGCCACTCTAGAGTCGTTGGCGAAAGCTGCACTCCTGATGAAGCGAGGTAACCTGAATGCAGCTATCCCTGACTGGAGGTTCATTGTACATGGGCAAGTGGCTCCAACTTACCAAACAGTTACTTTTGATGCTGACGATTCGCAGGGACCTCAAACCAGCCAATGGTAAGTGTGCGAGGTCGACAGCCATGAGCTAGAGCTGACACAGCAGCAGTGTTTCTCGGGACCAATACCACTGGAGTGTATGCCAATTATCCTCTAGCCAAGGTGAGCAATACCATCAAATATACATACCTCAGGTCACTCATCCCTCACAGATGGGAGACTTTGGCCTCGCAATGGAAGACCCACACCACGAGGATCCAGGATCCTTCATGCCCGGGAAATTCGATCGCAACTATCGTCCATATGGGACAGCAGACTGGAGAGCACCAGTAGGCCATACCCGATCCCGCCTCTCTCTGCATTCTCTAACAAGCCGTAGGAACAATCAGCCTTCCCACAAGGCAGAGGAATCCGAACCCAACCCAACAGCGCCACAGACGTCTGGGGCATCGGCCTCGTAATCTGGTCCCTCATAAAACTCAAACTAGACCCCGACAACATCAATGATTGGGAAGACATGCGAATGGGCGAACGGCGACAGCCAAGCGATTTCACTCGAGAAGAAAGATCACGATATGGCGAAAATTTATGTGACTTGGTCATGGAATGTCTTGAATTCTTTCCTAGTCAAAGAGTAACACCTGAGATGATTTTGCAAGAGGTGCAGAGGTATACGAATGGCGGCCAGGACGAAGTTGATGGGGTGAGGGGTATGTCAGCGCATGATCGGAAGTGGGATAAGTATTTTTTGAAGTCACAGTATGATCATTGGGCAAGAGGGAGGGTTCTGAACGAGATGTTGGATGATGAGAGTGATCTTGATCAGGATGCGATGGTTCCGCCTAGGGGAAAGCGGAAATGGGATGAGTCTGGAAATGAGTACTTTGATGATGAGTCGGAGGAATCGGAGGATTATGGTGGCCGGAGAGGCAAGAAATTGAGGGAGGCAGAAGATCCCGAGGGTGATGAGAGTGAGTCTAATAAGAATGACGAGGACGAGGACGAGGACGAAGAAGAAGACGAGGACGAAGAAGAAGACGAGGACGAAGAAGAAGAAGACGAGGACGAAGAAGAAGAAGAAGAAGACGAAAGCGATGAAGATTAATAAGAAGAGCTTCAAATTGATTATGCCTAAACTATCTGCACTTCACAACTCACCTAGATTATGTACGAGGCCCTGACTGTTCTTATCTCACGATGGATTCAAGGTTATATACACATTATCCCAGGTCACCGTTGCCGTCTTGCTAACCCATCAATGTGCGTTCAGGCTAAGCACTATCGCGGCATTGACTAGTGTTCCGCAACTGCTTACAGACTTGAAGTGTAGTGTGTGTGTGCCTATTACGTGCCTGATGCCTAAGGCTATAACTGCCGCACTTATATATTCGGACTTCCTCGTAGATAGTCCTTCTCGAATGCACTAGTTACATTAAGTAGTTATGAGCCCTCTACGTTTCTAACGTACCTATATCTAGGTACCTCTATCGACTACTATATAGCTAGTATTGTTAATACCTTAGCGCGACGCGCCGATACCTTATCGTCGCCGCCGCCGCTACTCAAGTATTCTAGTAGGTACTAGTACTTCGAGTCTATTTAATTAATATACGCGTCGGCTATCCGCTATATACGCGTACCTATATTCGGCGTAAGGCTAATATACGGTTTATATTATATTGCCTCCTATCTCTTTAATACTATCGCTATCGCTAAAGCTATCCGAAATAGTACTAATAGTAACCGGTATCGCCGGCGCTTATATAAGTAATATTCCTAAGCTAAAGAATAAGGAGAATTACCTATTATAGTCCTATACTACTAAGGGTACCCTTAAAGGTATATCGGTATAGCGCTATATATAAGGTACCTACCTACGACTAAAGGTTAAAGACTCGAGTAAGTTAATAGAAGAATTTAAAGACCGCTAGGATAAATAGGAGGCTAAAGACTAGATAGCCTATACCTAGATCTTTGCTAGTTACGTAGCCGACATTTAGTAGTCGCTACTTAGACTTAGTACCTCTTAAGACGTATAGGACTTTCTTAAGAAGAAGTATACTAGTAACGGTAGGTCTACTAAATTTATATTGTTCTAGGAATATTCTATCCTTCGATATAAGGATAAGGATATTGAGAAGTTCTATAATAACTATAAGAAGAAGCTAGATATACTAAAGGAGACTAAGTTAGCTATTAGTAATTACTAAGTAGTCTACTTCTTTATTATGCTTATTAGCCCCTTCTATAAGGCCTTTGTATAGATAAGACGCGAGTAAATGCGAGCTACTAACTTTAAGATTAATAGTAATATACTAGACAATATTATTAGCGCGTTACTTAATAAGAACGTCGCTTAGCTTAACTAGGCCTAGTATAGTAGATACTTTAGTCTACAAAAGCTAGCTTAGTTATAGTAACCGCTAGCTAGTAATAGTAATACTAACCCTAATTAAGCGCCTCGTAGCGGCGCTCGTAGTAGCCGTAGTAGCCGTAGTCGCGGTAGAAACAATAATAATAATCCGCCTTATAATAAGTACTTATATTGTAATAGTACCTATCTATCCGATAGGTACTATACTAAATACCCTTATCTAAAGGAGGAAGACCGACTCCGCCGTAAGCGAGAGAAGGCTAAGAAGAAAGTATAGCAATAGCGAGGTCTAACTACTTAGTAGTAGTAGTAGTAACCTTAATCTATACCTCCGTAGTAGAGCCTATTTGCTAATAGAATACCCTATAACGATCTACGACCTAACTCTATACTACCTAGTAACTACTTATTTATCGCTATAGTCGAGGTCAAGGTTAGTAATCGCGCCTATATAGTACTATCGGCTACTATACGTACGATAGACTAGGTTATCGACTCTAGTACTAGTATATATATAATTAATAATCTAGTATTACTTATTAAGTATAAAGGTTACAATATTCTAGTACGATTTAGAGGCAATACTAAGCAAGTAATACTAATTAGTACTACCTAGACTAAGGTTATTAATAATCGAGGAATTAGTATAATATAGCTTACTAAGATACTATATATACTAGGTCTAGTAGCTAATCTTATATCTACCAAGAAGTTAGCCGATAAGGGCTACTTCTATCGCAATAATAGACGAGTCTTGTTTACCTATAGTAGCGATAGTAACGAAGTAACGGTTACTTAGACCTACCGTAAGAATAGTCTCCCCTTCTTATATATCCCTATATCCGGACCTAATAGTAAGGCGGCTATTACCCTTCTATCGAAGAAGGGAGTACTAGTAGGTACTATAAATAACTAGTACCTACGGTATAGTTACATTCACTATAGCAAGTTACTATAGCTAGAAGCTAATAGATATATCGTAATCCTTAGAGATAAGAAGAAGACCTTCCGTATCTATATTGCCTATCGCTTATTAATAGTATATAAGGAGTACAATCGACTACTACGGTTACGACCTTCTACAATCTATTATATTGTTAGTATAGATATAGTCTATATTACTAACCCTAGCCTACTCTAAGAGCGCTACTTTACGCTCTTTACCTATACTAAGTTAGCTTATCGCTATAAATACCCTAGTACCCTAAAGATAGGTATAGTACTAGCTATTAAGTATTATCGTATATATGTTTATACTTAGACTAGCTACGCTATTCCTATATACCGCCTCGATAGAGGGAGTAAATACGGAGGTAATAGTCTACTAGAGTAGGCTCGTAATAATAGTATTGTACTATAGGTTACCGCTCTATATTCATCTATACAAAATAGACTTACTAAAGTTAGTAACTATATTGTCTATATAATAGCTCGAAAGATAATACTATAGGCAAACCTTCTAAAGGCTCTATAGCTATACGTAGTTAGCGTAGCTACATATATCCTAAATATTACGCCTACCTAGGTTAATAGTAGCGATAGTCTATATATAGTTGTTACTAAGGAGCTTAACTAGTCTCGAAAGTACCCTCGCTTATAGTACCTACGTACCTATAGCTATATAACTATCTTATACGACTATAGTATTACTCGTAGTAAGAAGTTTAATACCTATAGCAAGGTTAGCAAGTTTGTTAGGTATACTAAGGACTCTATAGACTCTAGTAAGTACATAATCTACCTACCTAATAAGTATAAGGTAATCGCTTTAAAGGATGTCTAGTTTCTTAAGTTAGAATCGGACTTAAAATCGGACTTAAAATCGGACTTAAAATCTAAGTTAAAATCGGACTTAATATCTAAGCTACTACTACTAGAAGGCATATAGCTATACACTAATCCTAACGATCCTTCCGAGAGCGAGTTTATAACTATTAAATTAGTTATGCCTATACTATTTAATATAATAATAAGCGATACTCCAATAGTACCTATATCTAGTATTATTTAATAGCTCTAACCTTAGTAAGAAGTATCTATAGAAGAGCTTGAAATACTACTAGTAGATAATGTTGTTAATCTACTACTAATCAAAGATAATATACTAGGAGTCTAGCCGTTAAGTAATAAGGATAGCTTCTAATCTACTAAAGAAGAGTTTAATCTAAATACTAAGAAGGGTAAGCCTAGCTAGTTACTAGAGTTTAAGCGACCTAATAGTATTAGTACTCGTAGTACTCGATTAACCTATAGTAAGAAGTCCGCTCGAGACCTACTACGTAGATACCTTATAAATACCAAGAATAGTTAGTATATCCGTAACCTATCTAATATGCCTATTGCCTATATAAAGGGCTTTATAGCTACCTACTACATTTCTAAGTAGAACGACGGTAATCCTATTCCTATTCTAAAGAGCTATAAGGAAGCTAAGGAGTTACTATATTAGCTACAATAGTAGGAAGCCTATAAGGCTAAATACAAGTTATTAATAGACAATGCTATCTAGATCTATATTCTAAAGCTAGAAGTACCTAAAGGCTATAAGGTTATCCGTAGTAGATAGGTCTTTACTATTAAGCGTAATATTAATAGCAAGGTTAGTTGCTTTAAGGCTCGTTAGGTTGTTAAGGGGTTTACTTAGGTTAAGGGATAAGACTATAACGAGACCTATACTATAGTCGCTAAGCTATCTACGTTACGAGCTCTATTTACTCTTATTGCTTACTATAACCTAGAGGCTTAGTAGTTTAATATTCTAACTACTTTCTTGAATACTACTATTAGTAATAAGTACAAGATCTATATTGAGTAGCTATACGGCTTTAAGAACCGTAGTAGTAAGGGCATAGTCTACCTACTACTAAAAGTACTATATAGACTAAAGTAGTTACCTATACTATAGTACGAAGAGCTCCGCAAGTACTTAAAGAACCTAGATTTTATCCCTATAATAAGCGACGTATATATGTTTAAGTATACGGTTAGCGGCTCAATTATCGTTATCTATATAGATAATATAATTATTATTACATACTCTATAACTACGTTATAGGTAGTCGCTTAGTTACTAAAGGATCGCTTCTATATACGAGAGCTTAGTAACCTTTACTATTATCTCGGTATACGCATTATTCGTAATCGTAAGGACCGTACTATCTATATAGTATAGGATGCCTACCTTAATCGACTTGCTAAGAAGTATAGCATAAAGGGCCGTATAGTACCTACGACTCTAATAGCTCTACGCTATATTAAGACTACTATTTAGCGTGCCCCTAAGGACTATATAGCTAACGCTACCTTTAAGACGAAGTATTAAGAAGGTATTAGCGAAGCTTTGTAGCTAGCAATAATTACTCGACCGGATACCTACTATACTACCGGCCTACTATCTCGATTTGTTACTAACCCGACTAAGGAGTACTACTACGCCTTACTATAGTTAATTAAGTACCTTGTTAGTACTCTTAACCGCGGTATACGCTTTTAGGGGACATAGAGCGACGATAAGCTTAATCTTGCTAGCTACTACGATGCCTTATAGGCTAATAATCCAATTACCCGCCGCTCTACTAGAGGCTTCTATTTCATACTAGCTAGTAGACTACTTCTATACAAGTTAGGTCGCTAGACCTTAGTTACTTTGTTATCTATAGAGGTAGAGTATGTTTAGCTTACTACTACTACTACTAAGGAAGCCGTATCCCTTATACGTATATTAGAAGAAATAGAGTACAAGGGTACTATTAAGCCTATTACCTTATACGAGGATAATTAGTTAGCGATTGCTATTACTAAGTCTACGACTTATAGCCGTACTAAGTATATAGATACTAGGGTATACTATATCTAAGAGAAGATCGCTAATAGTATAGTTATTGTTACCTAGATTAGTACTTATAATTAGATTACTAATAGGTTTACTAAGCCGCTTAACAAGCTTAAGCATAGTCGCTTTATTAAATAGTTAAACCTTATAGACTATAAGAGCGCTATTCAAAACGCCGCTTAGCCTACTACTAAGTATTAGTCTAGTTAGAAAGAGGATATATATTGTTTAGTTTAACTACTAGTCTATTTAATACCCCTTCTATTTGCTTTTATTCGGCTATATATACGCGATAAGGGGGTAACTTAAAGTATAGTATATATATACCTATTACGTACCTAATGCCTAAGGCTATAACTACTATACTTATATATTCGGACTTCCTCGTAGATAGTCCTTCTCGAATGCACTAGTTATATCAAGTTATAGTATATGTCTAAAATCTAGTCGTTAACGAGCTTAATAGACTTAATCTAATAGTTCGCGGATATATTCTCGACGACGGCTTATCGAATCTAACCTATACGTCTATAGTTCCGTTATATCGTACTCGAGCTTAGTATTAACTAGCAATATGTCTAAGCAAGAGTAAGCTAAGAAACATACCTAAGGCTCTAACTCTAACTCTCGTCTAAGCTTCCGTATTAAGAGACTATAGCTTCTACGTAGTAACGTATATAGCTATCCTTTCGACTATATACCCTTTCGTTAGTACCGTAGGATAAGCCGCTTCTAGCTATTTCTAGTAGTCGCTATTCTAATCTATTAGTAGTTAGTTTGTAATTAATAATATTAGCCGAACTACGATAAGTAATACTATCTACTATATATTATACTATCGCAAATTTAGCTTCTAGCTATTCGAATATATATTTAACTATTTAATAATATATTACTATATTCTATTAGAATACATTATAGTTAATTATAAAATTATAGAAGTCGATGTAGTAATTTTTTTAGTATAAGAATTGTTAGAAATAGACTCTCTCTACCTAGTTGTCTCTTAGTGTTATCTAGGCTAGCTAGCCTAATTAGGCCTAGCTTAGGGGCAATTCTCCTTTATCTTTGTATTTATAGTCTTAGATAGACCTTTATCCTTTTTATCTACTACGAATTAGGTCCCTTAGTATGCCTACTCTCCTCCGCCTACGCAACAATGTTTAATAGGTTATAAGCCCGGGTTAGCTATTGTACGTCTATAGATTTAAAGGCAAAGGAAAAACTAGAGGGAAGTAGCTACAAGTTTAGCACTTAGTCTATAATACTTAAGAGACTAGACTAGTAATAGAGAGACCCTATAGTTTAGGACTAGATACTTTGTAAGAAAGAGCTAGTAGACAATAGCCTAATCTATAGCTATATAATCTAGGATAGAACTAGTTTAGGAGACTAGGGTAGGAGCCTATAGCAATTTAAGACAAAGATAGGTATACAAGAGATGGATTATGCCTCTTATGTTAGGTATAAAGGAAAATGTATACCTATATAAAGATAGGGAATAACCCTTCCTATTAGAGATATGAGACCTACGTATTAGATACTCTAATAGGCTATCTACTAAACAGATTAAAACTAGCGGAGTAACTCTCTACTAAGTAAGAGTAGCTTAACCTATAGCTAAGATATAGAAGAGTAAAGGATTTAAAAGGTAAATAGGCTGTTAAGGGGAGTTCTAAGAAGAGGAATGGTTATAATAGAGGCTAGGAAGACTTTAGGGTCTTCTTAATATACTAAACTACTATTAGCTAATAACACTTTAGAGACTAAGCTTAAGAGCCCTAAGACAACTACTTAGAAGGATAACTATCTTTTATAGGAACTAGTACAGAACTAGTCAAGATGTCCTATATAAGATTAAAGTAGGACTAGTTAATACTAGATAGCTTATGCCTAAATACTATTTTAGAGAATACTATAAGCCTCTAATGTATCTTAACTAGGCCATAGGAGTCATAACCCTACTATATTAGAGGAAGATTGCTTATAGAGTCTATAGTAGAAGGGTACTAAAGTAGTATGCTTCTTTATTTATCCTCTACTAAGCAAATAACGCACTTCTTAATAACTATCTATACCTTATATATAGGTAGTAGTAGAGTGTATTTACTAGAAGGATCTAGATCTAGATAATAGCTTAGGAGGCTATTAAAAATGGCTTAGGAGGCTATCTAAAAAACACTTCTTATTTAGATTCTTTTCTTAGCTTAGTAAGGCTACATACTCATTTCGGGCTTAGTAAGCCTACAAATTCTTTTCTAGCTAGCTTATGTTATAATAGATAACAATAACTAAGCTAGTATACTATAAGACATAGATACTCAAGACAAAACATCTAGATTGCTAAAGAGACCTTGCCCTATCCTAACTAAGGACAACTTAGAGTAATAGTTTAGAAGGATAGAAATTTTCTTAAGAGGAGAAGACTTGTTTTATACTATTCTAGAGAACAGTAATTAACCTATTACTACCAAATCCTAATACAAGACTATCTAGTAGATATCCCTATACTTAGGAGAAGATAATAAAGAGCTAGTTTTAGACATAACCTCTACAAAAGTAGTAAGGGCTATAGCCTTAAGGGACTAGAAGAAACCCTAGAGGTTTACTACTTATAAGTAGGAGAGGGGTTTATATAAACTATATAGTTAGGATAATTATATAATAATCTACTATCTATACCTAGAAATAGTAAGGCAAATGATTTAGGTAATTGCAAATAATAAGCTTATAGATAATAAGAAGTTGTTAATAATAGTTATATATAATAAGAAGGGCTCTAAAGAGGAAGTAGACTAATCTAACTAGACTAAGAGTTAAGGGGAGTATTAGAAATAGACTCTCTCTACCTAGTTGTCTCTTAGTATTGTTTAGGCTAGCTAGCCTAATTAGGCCTAGCTTAGGGGCAATTCTCCTTTATCTTTATGTTTGTAGTCTTAGATAGACCTTTATCCTTTTCATCTACTACAAATTGGGTCCCTTGGTATGCCTACTCTCCTCCGCCTACGTAACAATGTTTAATAGTTAATACTTCTAATTAATCTCTATTTATCTTAGATTTAAAATTCTAGTAAGCTACCTATCTCCTATTTAGACTAGAAATACGTAACTATATAGCTATACTATAGTCTTTGTTTCTAGTCTAATCCGGTTCTATTAGATTTTATAGGATCTATATAATTATAAATTTAAATAGAAATTTTCGTAATATATAATAACTAGGCCCTTTTTTTAAATTAGGCTACGTCTTATTATTAGATAATTACTTAGTATATCTATTAAGCAATTTTTATTTCTATCTAATACCTAATTAAAGGCTCTAGCCTTATATTTAGTTAAAACATTAGTAGTTTAGTTTGCGTAATCTAAGTCGATAGAACCGGCCTAGACTAGAAATCAGTGATTCGTGTCAAGCCACACACTAGCCACCCACGTGACTTCCTATACACACACACACTTACTTGATGATTTCTAGTCTGGTCTCCCGAGATAGGCACGCTGCTAGTCTTGGAATGCGACCGCAACACTTCCTAGTCTGCCCAACTCTACGCGTACGCGCTTAGCACAGCTCGGTCGAGACGCAGGCATAGCTAACTCGTTTTGAACGTCTGTACCAGAAGTACAACGAGCACAGTAGCTACCTGCGTCTTCACTCATCTCTGCCTCCCTCCTCTCAAATCTGGCAGACATGGCTTCCTCCGGAGATTCAGCTACGCCTCGTTCGGAAACCACCCATTCAACGGAATCGTCGAGCAGCACTCCAGCAACTTCAGTTACAACCAGCTCAGCAGGTTCGAAGGCCTTGCCCGCAAAGGATGCCAATACCTCTCAGCACATCTTTTCGGAGAGTAGCTCCTCCAATGAACAGCCGACAACCGCCGACCAGTTGATCCAGCTTACGATTGACTATATTGGAGCCATCAACTCTCGCTCCTGGGATGAAGCCTACAAGCTCCAGGCTTGGTTTCACCCTGCTTTCATCACTGAGTGCAGATTTACGAATCGCGAACAAACTTTCCTGGACAGCCTGGAAACTATGCGTGAACAGGCAAATCTCTTTCCCAAGTATCGTGCAAAACTGATTGAGGCATCTGGAAACATAGACGAAGACGGGAGAGCGGCTCATTGCTTCTTTCATGCCGAATGGCTCGACTGCCCACCTGGCATCGTGACCAAGGTGGTCTATGCCATAGAATGGAGGCATGTTGACGGAATGTGGCTCTGCTACAGAACGAACGTTCTTCCTGGAGTGGATGAAGTGGTTTGAATATAAGCAAGGCAAGGCGACAAAACTCTCTTGTGACACCATCTATTCCGCGGTCCGACGTATTCTCTGGCACGACAGCGTAGGCTTGAGAATTACGGACTAGCGATCTCAGGAGACTTGAGTCGACAGGAGTACAATCTCGTTCAGGGCTCAAAAGAAGATGCGCATCAGCTAGATTGCACAAACATGATTCTACCAGGAAGAGCAGCCGTGGAGCGCGGCATTATTCGCGGCCTCAGAAACACCAAAGTCCAGACACAGCCATGCGGAGTCGACCTGACTGTCCGTGCGGTGCGTGAATGGACAACGAGTGGTGCTGTCGACTTCGACAACAGCTTGCGCTCCAACGCCAAATCCGAGCAGCTCGTATTCTCGAAGCCCACTTCCGATGGCTTGCAGCCATTTTTGCGCCTGGCACGAGGAGCCTATCTCGTCGAATTCCATGAGCACGTAGACATGCCATTGGACATCATGGGGCAAATCTACGTCAGAAGTTCCATGTTCCGGTCCGGAGCCCTGGTCACTGCAGGCGTGATGGATTCGGGCTATAAGGGTGCTGTGGGAGCCATGCTACAAGTCATGAATGCCGACGGATTGACATTGTACGAAAACGCCAAAGTGGCACAGATGGTCTTTCATGAGATGAGCGAAAAGACGGATGGGTATAGCGGAGTATACCAAGGGACTCATAGTGTTGGATTGTAGACTGATGTGGTCAGCCCGAAGGTGGGATCTTGGTTGTGCTCTCTGGAATGTGCTGTTTCTCCCCTTGCGCCCTCAACCTGGTGACCTCCGGCTCCAGGATATGTTCCTCGCTGTCGACGACCCACACCACTCCGACCAGCTCAAGCGCAATTTGATGCTCTGATGCCTCCGTTCAAAGCTCGTCACCCTCGTCACGGCTCATCCTACCCGTACCGCACACACGCCATATTCTAGCAAGAACAGCTTGGGCATCGATGGTTTACCGTCTTCGATGCTCCGGTCTCTTCGTCTCGATCTTTGCCTGTGAAGTCTGTCCTGTGGCTTTTGATCGAAGACTTCGCTCGACGAGCACAATTCCACCGATCAACGCGACCATCAGCAGTGTTTCTTTCGGAAATTCGTTGGAGCTCATAATGGCTGTTGGTTCGTGTTCTGTCGATATGCTTCAGTGCTCTTGTGGTTGAGGGAACGCTTGTATAATGCGATAACCTCGCGCTGTTGTGCTTGGTACAGACGACGTCGATGAAGGAGAGAATCGGTACCTGTTCCAAGAAACAGGGCCAGGAGACAGTACCGCCATAGGGTATATCAACCACAACACAGCCTATGACGCCGTAAGACTTGCGGTCAGGCTTCCGGCCTTACAGATGCACAATACTGCCAGCGCATGCATGCAAAATAAATCCTATCGTCAATCTTTGGGCTATGGAATAGAGTTCAGGCACTCGTGGTATCCCTGCAATATCAGCGCTTGAAGCGGTAAAGGAGCGCTACAACGACATATGCCGTGCTGTGCATGGAAAATTGGAGATGGCTTGACTAAGTCCTTCTCACTTGCGAAGCACTTCACCTCACATGATCCCTGCGACAACAATGATCCGCTATTCGGGCGCCTTTGATGTCCGTAGCACGCACATGCACCCTCCTCTGCAAGCCAGCCCTCCCATCGCCGCTCTTCAAGTGGGGGCGAGACGTCACCGCACACTATTACGCCCTAACACTCCCATTTCTGTACAAGCAACGCTTTCCCCTGGTGCGGCATCAATGGTATTGCCACACAGCACAGATGAATGGCAGGACCCTCACGAATCCTCACCGTGACCCTATCTCATGAGCTCACGTCTCCATCGCTCCGGTATCTGCTGCTCCCAGCGTCCAGCAGTGGCGAGTTCGGTGACTCTGTCTCTCGCTGCTTGTTGAGCCTGACTTCCAGCGTGAGTGCCCAGTTGTACTCCTGACCGAGACATTGATGAAAGTCCAGGTCAGCTTCGCCGCGCTGAATGGGTTTTGGTAGAAGATAGGATTGAGATTCGGCGCGTCTGCTGGATAGCTTGTATGGCGAAGCTGCAGAGAGTGTGCTTCGCCAGTGATCTCGAGGATGAGTTCGGTTGCTACCAGGATGGCCCGCTCGATTTTGTCGGGCTCAAGATGGAGAGCGTCGTGCAACTGATGGGCTCAGCAATTTTTTAAGTGCTGGACATTTGGTTTGCTGCACAACAGTCTAGCAAAGGACTACTGCCTGTGAACAAAGACTGGGGCTCATGCAATCACAGCACAGGCCGTCGCATTGTATGTTCTGGATGGCTATCAGAAGATCTTGGGTCGGTGACGAGGAATATTCATCCTGATGTGCTTCTAGATTGCCGGCGCTGAAGCATTGCTTCTTGCAAGCCGTCCAGTCCATGAGTGAATGTTCGCTAGCCACTTGTACACGCGAACATACAGCTTCCATGGCGATGAGGAATCCAGAACGCAGTCCAAATCGCAGTCGAATCGTGGGAGTTGCTCTCATGGTCTTAGCACCTGCTGTTGCTGGTGCAAGAGAGTGGAAGGAGGTCTCGCGAACGAGCAAGCAGTGTTTTGAACACTAAGGGCAGGAGCGATGGCTGGAACATTACCACCTCGATCTGCCCGAAGCGCTCCTCCTGTCTTGAGATCACAACATTGTTCCCGCAGCCATATCACCATCGCTGGTTCAACGCTATCACTACAAGTCAACATTCGACAATTCTAGCAGAAGCAGATCATTATGGCATCGGTTTCACAGAGCGCTAGCACGGCTCGCTCTCAGACTCCAGTGCGAAGGTCTCTGAACGAGGTTTTACATGGCCATGCTGACATTTCGCATAGACTGCGAAACAAGAAGCATTCATTTCAAGATGGTTACCAGAAGCTGAGGCGCATTACAAGAATATGCTCAAGCGGAGTAGCGACGAGCTGTGGTCGATATTGGGCTTACGGGACGCCAGGGACGCTTTCCACATTTCCAGAAATGCCTTTTTAGAATATGCTGAAAAGCGGGAGGAGCTCATAGGCGAGTTTGAAAGCTTGCCTGATGGCAGGCAGCTGGAGTTGGGCAAGGCATGGGGAAGATTCTTGATTCAAATGAAGAAGCTCAGAGAGGCCACCAACGTTCTTCTCTTGGGCTGGGAGGCATACAGAGAGGGGGATATGGGCCTAGAAAAACGGACATGGTACCACACATTGCCAAAGGCCTTCCGTCAGGCTGCCAAGAGGTTCTCGAACAAAGTCAGATCTGCCGCAAAGAGAGGGTCTTGGTCTTAGTGGCTCCCGGAGTCTTTCGTGGATTCGCTATTCGAGGAGGCGGACAAGCATGCGTATGAGATGTATGAAGAGCGGCGCAAAGCGTGGTTTGCTGCATTGTCTCTCGCGTGCATTCGGTTTGGAAAGGGATGCGTCTGGACAGAAGAGTACGACGACGCAACAGCCAGCAACAGCCTCGGCCATTCCGACAAGTGCTTTCCAACAGATTTGAGGCCAAGCACGCTCGCATTGCGGCTGCTCCAGGACCAACGCTTCATGCAATGTGCCGCCAACGAAGGCAAGGACGACATACTGTGCGAGATGCTGTGCACGGGCTTCTAGAGCTTGCGGACGGCCTCATGTATACCTGTGGGTAGCATTAGAACGGAATAGCGCACGCTGCTGCCTCAGCAAATCGTGACTTCCAATGTCACTGCTCTTGTCCTCATGCAGCAAGCACGCTAGCAGCCGTTGAAACTTCACTTTGACTTGGCACTCGCGCGTATTTCCTGCACACAACACCAACAAACTCTTACGCAAGCCTCTCATTCGGTATACCCACGCAACAATACCAACGCACAACATCAAGCATCCACATAGCACCGACAATGCGTGTCATCACTATCACCGCGGCAGCCTTGTCGCTGATCGCCGCCGTCTTCGCTCCAGGCGTTGACGCCGACAAGCGAGGTATGCCTCACTCAGACTATCGTCTTTGATGACACTGACTTGCCTCACCAGAGTGCGCCCTGTGCCTGGAAGAAGCAGGCGGTCTCTCAGGCTGTGAGGCAGAGGCTCACGGCATTCCAACCATGACCTGCCTCTGCAACTATCCAGGCTACTCGGTGAGTCGCGTCTACAGTGGCGCCTGCCAGCTCAACTGACATTGTGTAGACCTACAAGCTCTGCAACTCCCGCTGCGAGGGACCAGATGGTTGGCCAGAGAAGGCCCCCAGCCATGTCTGCAAGAACTACACCACCAACGCCAGCACTGAGATATTCACCACCTCGTCCACCACTATCGATGGCAAGAAAGTTGTTGATCGCGCAGCTTTGGCTACCGAGGTAAGTAATCTAAGTTCACTTCGAGGCCCATGGAGGAATAAATGGATGTTTCCACACTGGTGGGGCGGCGCAAGTCGTGGAGGTCATCGGATTAGCAAAGGCGGCAACATGGAGATTTGTGGAGTGGACGGCGCTTCGTGTGCTTATGCAACCCACCAAGATCTACCAGACACTGCACCTTCGAGATCGGTCAGTGAATTGCGTGGCCTGCATAGGACTGAGACGCTGACATTACCTTCTCAGCAGGGCGGCCACACTCTGCCAAACACCGCAGCAGAGCTCGGCAGCCAGCATCTCGCCGCCACTGCTCAGTCTCACCCGACTATCGAGGCCATCCTTTCAGGTCATCAAGCTGCACCTTCAACCCAAGCTCATCCAACCATCGAGGCCACTCTTTCGGGTCACTACGCTGCCGCCCAGGGCATGCCAACCATTACCACCAGCATTGGCGAGCCACTTGTCAGCGGTGTGCCATTAGGCACCGGCCCGTTGATCACCGGCACACTCACCTTCGCTGCCAGTCCAAATGACACCATTGAGGCACGCTCGAAGGTGCCCCAAGGTCCGTACAACTTCTGCGGAGTCCCTGGCGGAGCATGCCCAAATAGGGAGGGTAATATTTTGCGTAAGCCCTCCTCCCCTTCTCAATCACCTCAAGACTAACACTCTTAGCAACCTCACACCCTATCCCAACCATCCTTTCCAAGCGCCATGACGGACACAACGACACCGCTGCTCGCTGGTCCAACGACACCGAAACCGACTTCAACTCCACCTCTCGCCCAGGTGGCCAGCCACCAACTGATGCTGCTGCAGAGAGCAAGGGCCGGAAATTGGACAGCAACAAGGAGAAAGTCTGGCTCATCGCTATCTTGGCTGCGGGTGTCGTTGCCTTTGCGCAGATCAAGCGGACTTTGTAACTGACCGCGTCACACAACCATACTGAGAGATCGCCCGTACAAGATGGCATCCCACAATCATCACGAGAGCTCCGGGAGGAGCAACCGGGAGGAGCAACTTGCATACCCAAACCCGGAACGGATTGGAAAGACGCGGAAGCGATCGAGTACGATTTTCCCAGGAAAGTCTACTTTTTCTTTTCTTCTTTACTGGCTGTGTCCTGGGACGAAGAGGTTCGGCGTGCGGAGTTCCGGATGAGGTTCACATGGCGAAGAGGAAATGAATCAGGTTCAGATAAGCATGAAAAAAGAGCTTCATGCTCACATCAATGTGCCTTTTCCGTCTTGTCGTCCAAACTCTCGTGCTGAATGGTACAGTTCTCATCGTTTGTGATCGCGCCATTTTTATAAAGGAAGCACCGCCTCGGAGGCGATTGGGAGAAGAAAAACGTTTTATGCCATTAAGATATGCTCGTACTCGTACTCTGCTTTGCTTTGCTAATGAGTTCGCTCAAGAAACAGCATATACTATAAAATTCCAGATCGCATTCCCTCATCCCAACATTGCACGGCTGAGCTAATCCTCGTCAAAGATCGCCGTCGCATTGGTCAAAATCGTTTCGACAGCCCTTTGCTGCCAGCTTGCGTCTGCGATGTGAGGTCCTTGATGTGCTCCCATGAGGGTGGGTCTGAAGTAAAAGGTCAGCTACATGGATTATGATCATGGTCGAGTATGTTGCACATCACTCACGCTAAGCAGACTGCCAGATTCGCCGCCGTCATCCTCGTCTTGTTCTCGTTCTGCATCACTCTTGCCAAATGGAGGACCAATGCTCTGAGCGTGGCATAGTTGGCATCCGGTAAGTCGTTGATAGCTTGGTGCAGACCATCTCGTCGCACATTGTCATCATCTGTCTGCGCAGCTTCGATGAAGGAGCCATAGTTCGCTCTTGTGAACAGAGGATCTGGCAGCTCTCGGAAGAAGCTCTTCATAAGGGAAGTAACCGCGTTCACATCGTGACCAAAGTTGGCCGGGTTCCTGAAGTCCAGTTGTGGCGCTCCAGGTGGTAGAGTGTCGAAAGCTTCGCGAAGTCTGTTAACCTGGGCCATGTTACCTGTTTGGCGGTATATGCCTTCAATCTCCAGGCCAAAGAGGTCCACGGCTTGGATACATTGGAATACTATTATTGGCACCGCAGACTGATCGCGGGCGAAGAGATCGTCAAGTGACATGCCAAAGACGCGGCCTTTGCCTGTTGCTGGTGGCGTTGAGTTCATTCGAGGATCAGATGCCGCGACAGGAGTTGGAATCGAGCCGGTTGTCTGCTGATGTTGTGCACCCGTTCCGAAGCTGCCTATGCGTTCGGAAGGATGGGTGGGGTACGGAGGCGAGGCGTATGTGTCGCGGAGAGGAGCGATTTGAGGGTTGTATGGATGTTGAGGAGTAGCGTAAGGTGGCATCTGAAGATCGCGATCATGAGATGGAGGACCGCCATAACTTGCTGAAGGCGGTTGATATGGACTGGCCTGAGACGGCGATCCATATCTGTTGTTCATGGAGCCCGGCTGAGATGAAGCTGAGTTGACTGCGAGAGGAGGTTGCGGAGACACGGGTTGCGATAGCGGCTGTGCAGGTGGAGGCTGGTTCAAAGTCGGCTGTCGAATAGGCTGCGATTTGGGGGCAAGAACTGGATGCTTCTCGTACTGAATATCGCTCACGTCCTGTGGCCTTGGCTTGACGCTATGCGAGAAGCTGGCAATGTGGTTCTGGAAGTCCTTCTCGTTGTTGATATCCAGGACCAGATCCCGCAAGCTCCGCTGGGTAGTTGAGCCATCTTGCAGTGGGCTAATCGCAAGACCATTACCGAGCAGCAGCTTCTCGTTGAAGGTGGCGAACTTCTGAAGTTGCAGGGTGAGAGCGCTGTCACACTCCTTGATGAGATCTTGGAGTGCTTTCACGGCCTTCGGTCGTGCGTCCTTGAGAAGGCTCAATCTTTCTCTCTTGGCCGCATTGACCTTTTGCTCGTAGTCGTCATCGGCAATCTGAACTCGTCTCAGAAGATCTGTCTCGTGCTGCTCCGCGCTCTTTGGCCCCTTCAGACCGATCCTTCTGCTTCCCTTCGATTCGCCAGTCTTCGCACGATCGTAGTCTTCAGCAAGGCTGTCGTACTTCGCTTTTGCCTTCTGCATGGCCTGTTCAGCATCCGAAGCATTCTTCTCAGCGGCGAGACCTTCGTGTTTCCACTGCTTCCTCCCACGCTCCATATTCGTGCTCAACACGTCCAAATCTTCGTGCATCTGGTGCAAACTGAGCGCGAATTGCATGCCATTATCAGCCATGCGCTCATGCACGCGCAGGACCTCGATCAGCTGGGTGCCATATGTGCCCTGTCGCGTCTCGCCTCGCTTGACATTTTCTAGCTGACTTTGCGCGAGGCGCTTGAGGCCCTTTGCCTGCTCTTCTTCCAGTGACGAACGCTTCTTGAGGAACTGAGCAAAGTCGCGTGCGGAGGCAATGCTCTGCTTCAGCCTGTTCAAGAGAGTGTTGATGCCAATGTCCGAGTACAGAACATCATCCACCCGCTTATCGTACACACTATCGCCGCCGCTGGTATTTGGTCTGGCGTTACCCTCGACCACGGGCGAGCCTGGCAGTGAGGACGTGGCATGGTCGTCGCCGTTGGGCTCTGCGTCGCGCAGGAATTCGCTCGACATTGTGGCAGATTCCAAGTATTAGAGATTATGTACAGAAAGTCGCAAGTGGCAGGAAGGAAGAAGTCTCAATGTCTGCCGAGTCAAGGTGAAAGCAATTCAGTCTGTGATTCGAGGCTCTTTACGGCATGCGACAGCGGTACATGATGTTCACGCAGCAGAGCGCGCCAACAAACTGAATCTTGGAAGCGCCTCAGTTACGTCAGCACAATGGGGCGCGCGCGGTCCGAGCCGAGCCGGCCTCATGACGTTATAGGTTAAGTTGGTTCTAGCCGCGATCGACTATCGTCTGTGAATATGTGAAGTGAATGAAAGACTCTCCATTTCTGATCACGGCAATACACATTGAACAACCATGGCGCCGCCACTTGGCTGGGAGCGAAGTGCTCAAGCTACTCATCCACTCATATCAGATCGATTGCCTCAAGAAGTCGTCGCTTGCTTGAGAAACGCGAGATTCGTATGTCACACGAGCTCCAATCCTTCCGGGCCTAATGCTCCAGCATCGTGACGAGGAATTTTATGCTACGCTGATATGCTGTACAAATGCTGACGTAGATGCCTGCAGCTCCACCTAGCAACATGCACCAACAACGTCCCTCACGTATCTCTCATGAACTACACCTACCTGCCTTCGCATCCATTCCCTAGCACATCCAACCTTCCATCTGGACCAACCATCATCATGACCTCAAACCCAAGCTCAAAAAAGACCCTCAACCTCCTATCAAACCCCCACGTCTCAGTCTGCATACACGACTGGGTATCCTCCCGCCCTCCAAACACACTATCCGGCGCCGACCGCGAACGAAGCCCAGCAGCTGGACCTCGAAGTAGTCTCGCAGCAATGCTCATGCAAATGAACAGCACAGCCGTATCCTCAAACAGCATTACAATCAACGGCGAAGCTCACGTCCTCGAAGCCGGGTCTGAAGAGGAGAAGTGGTGCAAAGAACAGCATCTTGCAAACAACACTTTTGAGGACACGAATGGTCAGGCGAATGCTGCTGCTGAGCTGTTTGGGACGAGTCCGGCTCAAGGTGGAGGTGGAATGTTCCAGACCGGAGACAGTGGCAAGGGGGCATACATTGAGAATGAGGACGCGAGAGTTGTGGTTGTGAGCATTAGGGATGGGAGGATATCGGATTGGAAGGGCGGCGTGAAGGACTGGGCTATTTCGGCGGACAGCGAGACCGCCAGGCTGGCGGCGCAGGAGTTGCCGAGGGTGAATGGCATATGAGCTCGATGCTCATATCTATGTCTGATAAGCGTGGCGTATGGAGATGGCGTTCTCAAATTAGCACGGCAAAAGTTTAGAAAGCTTAAATGAGGTATGGATAGCTGAGTATGATCATGATTCATGAGCTAGGCTATTCGAGCTGCGAGAAAGCAATGTTGGCTGAACAAGGACGTTAAACCGAGCGCACCTGGCCCAATGGCATTTCTAGTCAACAGGGCATTTCAGACTTACATCTAAAGAGGTCGAACATGTCGTCGTCATAAGCTAGAAAAAGCTTGCACCAAATATGACCTGGTGCCTCGCCGACGGCGCCATTGAGCCGGGCATTACTTATAGCTAGGCTGATGATTTGAGAGCCAGCTTTTCCACTTGATGGCAACAGGGCGTGAGACCATCCTGCAAACGCCATAGAATTAGCGGAATATTTACCGCCTCAAAGCCGCACCTCAAACCCAACCAACCATTCGAGGCTACCGCGGGCAGTTTCCTAATACCATGCCACATGGGGTATCACTGAAGCAAAGCAGCCACAACGCCTCGCAAAATGCCCAAAAGTCTTATCTGAGACTCACATAAACCTCCAGCACACTGACCTGCCGAATCTGAGTCTCACGAACCTCCTTCTTGCCATCTTCACCCTCATTCTCCTCCCTCTTAACAACCCTCGTAACACCTTCTTTCGCTTTCCGCTTCTTCTTTGCAACTGCTTCGGCATCCTCCTCCGTACCATCATTCTCTTCTTCATTCTCCTCCTCCTCTGCATACCTAACATCATCAACAGCGCCCACACTCCCCGTTTTTAGTCTCACAACATATTCCTCCCGTTCCTGAAACCAAACGCCCAACCCCATCACCTTCTGAATCGCCTTCCCAGTCCCCTTGATCACAACTTCCTCAGACCATATCACCTCGTCTCCAGCTGCTGTTGTCTTTTTCTTCTTCTTCAAACCCTCAACCTCCTCCGCAATTCCTTGTATCTCATCGCCTCCTCGCCTTCTCTTGTTCTTGGATAATTGCGTTCCTGCTTGGACGAGTCTTTTGTCCGCGAGGTGGAGCAACTTTTCAGCGCGTTTTACTGCGGAGAGGAAGGGGGTTTTGGTTCCGACGTAGACGACTTTTTGTGAAGAGGAGCCGGAGTATGGAGAGGGGATTGCAGGGCGGAGGAGAGGACGTTTGGAGATTTGGGCTGAGGAAGGGAGGGTGCGTTTTGTGATGCGGCCGGATTTGAGTTGGTCCATGTTGACTTATGGAGCATGGTGTTGTTCTGGCGAAGGATTAGTCGACATCTCTCGCAATAATGAAGTCGCGGTAAGTAGAACAAGACGCGTCGAGCTACCCACTTTCCTGCCCTATCGACCCCCTTCAAATATTGATTGGATGGCACCGGCCCAGAGTTGTGTCGAGACCGCCAAGCATTTCACAGGCCTGATCTCCCTTCCCTTTCTCCACCAACATACAATGATCCTGCGATACCTCCACCTGCCCGGCATAGTACCATACAATCACACATCTAAGCTCCAAGACATTCTGGTCAAGAATCTGCTCGCCCACAAAGCGAATACCCAAACCGTCCACGCTCCAGACCCGACCATAATCACTGCCCAATTCCACCCAGTCTACACCTGCGGCCGCCGCGAAGTCGGAACATTAAGCGCAGAGCAAAGAAGATACCTCGAGGAACCCACCAAATACGGCAAAGCAGAATTCATCGAGTCCCTACGAGGTGGACAAACAACTTTTCACGGTCCAGGACAGTTAATCGCATACCCAATCCTCGATCTCAAACGCCATTCTCTCACACCTCGATCCTATGTCTGCTTACTAGAAAAGAGTGTGATTGCTACTTGTGCGCATTATGGTGTGAAATCTATGAGTACAGAGAATCCTGGGGTGTGGACGGACGAGGATCATAAGATTTGTGCGCTGGGAGTGCATTTGAGACGGAATGTTACGAGTCATGGGATTGGGTTCAATGTTGACACGGAACTAGGATGGTTTGAGAGGATTGTTGGGTGTGGTTTGGAGGGGAAGAAGGCGACGAGTTTGAGGGCGCAGGGTGTGAAGGGCGATGTGGATGTGGAGAGTGTTGCGGGTGTTTTTGTGAGGATGTTTTGGGAGAGGTTGGAAGGTGTGGAGGCTAGTATTAGGATTCCGGAGCAGAGTGTGAAGTGAGGTTCTTTGATGTGCTCTTTCATGGCTTCGCTGAGTGGGATTTGGGTACATGAAGGCAAGGTCTCAAGCCATTCGCATTCCAAAAGCCCGGAGTACGAAGGTTACGGCAGAGCGACACCGGAATCCTGAGTTTTGCGTGCCTGGAACAAAAAGTACCGAGCATAACATTTGCATGCCAGAGGGACGCTCAGGAGCGACAGCCCTTCAACAGGCATATTCCTCCTGCGCTCTGAGCCGCCGCTGGACATACCGGGCCTGCTGGCTGAGTTGTCAGTCTGAGCTGAGCAAGTCTCAAGACTGCCATGGCGCCATGCCATGTGAACATGCTGAGAACCCATGGCACATGCTCGAGACCCTCACGCCGCGGAGGCTGCACACGTTCTCACGTTGCGAGTCCTGCTTCCGTTTTGAAGCTTGGTGTTGCAAAGCCTGTTTCAAGAACGTAGCACCACTCACGCTCTTGCGGCTGGTCATCAGCAATCCAGTGGCGAGCGTAATTCGCGCAGCATCGATTTAGTGATACTCAATTGCTCTGAAGCTTCCGAACTTCTCTGCCGCAAACAATGGTTCCGCCAACTTCCTGACGGCGTTTCCTGTCGTCACTGAGAGGGGATAGAAGCATTGACCCAACATCAACCTCAACAAGAAGCTCTGGTTTCCCTTCAATTTCGCGATCACATACACAAGCCTGGCATGAGTGGAAGACGACAACATACACACTTCACAGATAGCAACTCGCATACCTGCTCCTACCCATTGATAGCCCACGATGGCCGGGACTTCGACGTACGCGAACATTTATTGCGTACAGCTTAGCAGTTGATGCTGATGTGTCTTCGCAGAGATAGTAATGCCGCTGAGCAGGGCGGCGAAAGGAGCGAGGAAAAGAAGCTATCGAAGAAGAGTGGCTTGCTGAGCAAGTTGCCAAGGCTCACCACACTTGTCCGCAAGAAGACCAGTGAGAGAGTCCCGACCTCGTCTCAGACTGGCGAACAATTACAGGATACAGGCACAGCCATCGGCAACGCTATCGCAAAGAGCGGAGAAATGCTCGCCAAGGTGGTCAGTAATGATACAGGCTACCAAGCAGGCACAGAAGGCTTACCTCATCACGAGCCTGTTGTGATCTACGCTTCTCCAGGTCCAATGTCTGCTGCAATTGAGTCTTCATGTGCGCCTTGGTCGAGCATCAGCAGTGAGAACAATACTACGATCACCACGCCTGGAAGTAGCATTGACCCCAAAGGCAAGATGCCGTTACGTCCCGGAGTGCTACCAGATGCCTCGCCTCGACAAGGAAGTCTGAGTTCCGATAGGCGCCCATCTACCACTCGGCCTATCACTTGGAGTGCCCTTGGGGAAGTTCAGGTTCCAGGCGAAACTTGGAAAGATAAAATTGCATCATCAGAGACGAGTCTGATCGATGGTGATGCTTTGAACAGAGTTGTTACTTTTGACAAGGATACACGCTTTGCGCCTAGCAATCGTTGCTCGTCTGTCCAATACCATGAGCGTCCTGAAATTCGAAAGTCGCTCACCCCATGGAGCGAGGACCCCGAATGGAAATTGTCGGAACGAGCACAAGCACATCAGAAAGCAGTACTTGCAGCTGATCCAGACACTTTGCCTGTTGTCGCCAAGTTTAAGTCTGCTCCGGAAAAAGGTTCTTCGAAGCTCCCGGTCTCTGAGAAGAAGCGCGTGAGCTCTTCGGAAAGGAACGTCAAGGCCAACATGCGGAAAGAAGCCGTGGAAATGACAGACCGCAACAGTGCTGAATACACTTTCGGCCAACTCAAGAGAGCTGTTCCTTTGCCACAAGAGCCAGAGCCTAAGCCTGAATTGGCGCCGATTGGGGATCCAGGATATGACAAGTGGACTGAGCTGGGCAAAGAGCAAAAGGTATGTTTACGTGTCAGAGCTGTAGAGAAACTCATGTACTGACAGGATGTTGTCGCAGGTCAAACAACGTCGTGAGCTCGTTTCCGGCATCTCGTCCTACAATTGGAGTACTGCGCAACGGCATCGCACCCAGCCCATGGCAGAACGGATGCCAATCGGACCAGGCGGCGAGTCCGCATTCAGTGATGCCGAGGCCATCAACTATGCACAAGATGTCCATTCACAAAATCACAGTGACATGAACAAGCTCAATACCGTACCTACCAAAGCAAACAACCTTGCCGCCGCATCCTTCACCAACACAATTCATAATGCTGGTGGCGTGTCCCCAAGAACGGTCCCAGCGATGTTACCAGCAGTCGGAGCAATCGAGGAGGAAGAAGTCTTAGAATCACTCAGCGGCAGCGACTCCTCCACAGAACCAGACTCTGACACCTCATCCAAGAACAACAGCACAAAGGCCACTCGACATCGCAAAGCCTCAAAGTCTACCGCTAGCACGACTCCTAATGATTCGACCCGTCCTTCTCAGCAGTATATATCCCATCCACGCTCTGGGTCGATCGATCTCGATCTTCTTGAGTCGAAACTTGTGAAAGCCGGGAGGTATGAAGTCAAACTTACTAGTTCCCAAAGGTCTTCTGCGACTTCACCGAATGCTTCTGTCTGCGGAATGAGTAAGTTGGAAATGTACAGAAGTCGTGAGAGTGGGGATGGTGAGTGCAGAAATGAGTTTGAGAGTTGTGCGATGAAGAAGAGCAAGGGCTCGTGGGTGAAGGAGGACAAGTAAGGTGTGGATATGTCTTCGTAATGTATAATAATGGTTAATAATCAAAGAGAAGTATTTCTCGTGATAGTCGTGATTCTTATGTGAGCTGCTTCGATGCAGTGTAGCTTCAGAAGAAGTTGCCGTTGCGATTGTAGTGACTCCACTCGCCTCCTTGTCTTTTCACTCTAATGTGATCTGCGAAGATACCCTTCCAACTCTCTGCTGTCGTATCTGGAGATGATACGTCGATGGCCTGTACAGCATCAGGGCATGATTCTCGGGCGTAAGTGTCTTTTGCTGATGCGAATATCTGCTGCAAGAATGCTCTGGTCCGGCTCGGCGAATTTGGATTGTTTTGGCTGAGTTGAGG
Organism: Pseudocercospora musae; assembly: GCA_001578225.1. Taxonomy (NCBI): domain Eukaryota; kingdom Fungi; phylum Ascomycota; class Dothideomycetes; order Mycosphaerellales; family Mycosphaerellaceae; genus Pseudocercospora; species Pseudocercospora musae. The sequence goes on from LFZO01000046.1 coordinate 69,668, forward strand.
CGAAGGCAGAGCCGTCAGATAATCCAAACTCGACGCTTCGTCAGCAAGTCTTCCTGCATCGCAATACTTGATGTAGTCAAAGAAGTCGTTGTAACTGTTAGAAGAGCCCAAGCTCCCTGGTTGCGTGACTTTTGTCGTTGCGCCGGGAGGATTGGTAGCAACATGAAATGATCGCTCTTGCGCATACATGGCGGATCGAGCCACTACATCGGGACGCGGGTCACTTGCGAGTGAAGGTGGCCTCTTCCTTCTTACAAGGGTCCTTTGAGTGCCAGCACTTGTCATCGCAGGGGCCAGCAGCATCCGTCGGACTTCTGCCACTGCTGGGCTACAATCTTCTGGTCTGTCAAGCGATCGCAACGGAAGGTGGTGCTGTTTGATCATTGATCGAGAGTTCACACCTGGTCTGCTCTCGTGTACAGCAGTCCTTTGACTGCCGCCGTTGCGTTCAAGGTTTCGTGGACACAATTTTTCCACAGACGCGAGATCTGCCCCGGCAAGATCTGGACCAAGATCGAAAGTTGAGGGTGAGAGCGGTGGCAGTGGCTTCTCACGGAGCACGTCTCGAGCCAGCGAAGACCTCGTCGAACTCGACTGCATGGTTTCTGCGGCTTTGTAGTATTCAGCGGCTGTTTTCAGGATGTCTGCTACCATTTCCGTCATGCTGATGTAGCCCAGTCTTGATAACGGCGAAGCAGAATCCTGACATGGGCCCCACTCAAGTTGATCGGCGTAAGCCAGAGCAATCTCGTCTGGGAGAGCTCGAATCAATGCCTTCCAGCCGTGGTCACTTATTCCGTTTGCCACGCAGCACTTCTGCAACACGGCATAAAGATTAACGCTGCTTCGATGGGGTCGCTCAGTATAGCGACCTTCTTGAAGAAGTGTGATGACTCGAGCCTGATGATGGTGGGTTCCAGAGTAGTGGTTGAGAGCACAATCTAGGCTCTCGAAGTGCTGAAAGAATGCCTTCGCGTCATAGTAGATCTTTCCGTCGTCGGAACAGGTAAAGGCTCGCTTTTGGGAGAGCTTGATGGTCTGAACAGGTTCCGGATGGCCATGTCTGCTTCGATGCAATCTTACTTGGTGGGCATTCCTTCCAACGTGAGTACACGATGGACAGATGTAGCCATCGCCAAGCCTCGTGCATCTATTCTGAAAGTGTTTCTTCCGATCCGCCTTCTTCTTGAAGGTATTCGGGCAATGAGAACACGCATATCCGTTGTTCGCCTGCTTCTCGGCGAGTGTTCGCGTGGGTGGCTGAAGACTGCGCTGTCGATATGTTCCCTGCTGTTGGCTTAGGTCCACGAAGGAATGGTAGTCGAGATTGCAGCCAGACTCTGCCGAACCAAGAGAACCAGTAGAGTAGTTTGTGCAAGAAGATGCTCGAGACTGCTGGCTGAAGACGGAAGAAAGCGCAATACTAGAGCGACTAAGATCACTGTCGAAAGTCGAAATCGAATCTCTCGCTGCGTAGGTTGGAGTCAATGCAATTGTCATTTTCTCGTTGAGGAAGACTTACGCCACTGCATATCAGCTGCATGGTCCATCGTTCCCCAAGGAAATTCAATAGTCGCACCGTTTGCGTGCAGTCCTGTGGAGACCTGCAAAAGCAAAGAGACCCAGTCGAAGACTTTTGATCATGAATCGTGTTCACGTCAAGGAAAGAGTGTCCAGGTGACATCTAAAAGCCTACCTGATGGGAACAATACAAGGCACTCAGATCCTCAGACTCCTACATCATGTTTCAGCATTTGAGAGGCCTCAAGGTCCGCAGATGGCGAGAGAGGAGTTGCATAGAAACGTGTGGTGTTTGAAGGCAACCTGAAACAGTGCTAGCAGTTCACCGGTTCTGAGGAGGCGTGGGGAGGCCTGTCGTTGTCGTTGTCGTCACAGCTCCCTTGTCGGAATGCGCGGCTCAACTTTTGCAAGACGCCATGGTATGGTACACACTTGTAGTCAACTGTACGGGCTGAGTTGTTGAGGTGTGTGTATACAACATCGAGCTGCTCCTCTGCCCTGCTTTGCTTGCGATTCGACTGCTGATACTGAGCTTGGTGTGAAGTGCATGCCGATCTTTTGAGGCCTTCGCATGATGTACAGAACCAATCATGGCCTGGCCGCACGGAAGCATCGCAAGACGAGGCCTCGAACAGTCCGAACATTAAAGTCAACCTGGCTTCAATCTTCATCCCACCGCATGAAGCTCGAGAAGCGCGGGTCGAGGGAACCTCTCCGAGCAACTATTCAACCTACCTCACCATAACAAGACAGGCTTGATCGTCTTGCCAGCATGCATATCACGCAATGCTGTCTCGAAGTCGTCAGCCGGATAGTACTTGACCATCTTATCGATTGGCAGCTTCCCAGCGCGATAATGCTTGATCATCTCCGGAATGAACTCTCCTGGAAAGCTGTCGCCCTCTACACATCCCCATAGCCTGATGCCTCGGAACAGGTGCTGGACCAAATCAAGTGAGAAGCGGTAGTCTGGACTTACAGGTCCGCCGACCTGCACGTATGCTCCACGCGTGTCAACAGAGTAGTATGCGCTCTCAACCACAACGGGCACACCTGTGGTCTCAATTACAACGTTTGGCCCACGACCTCCTGAAACTTCTTTCATGGCAGCTGTCAAGTCCGTGACATCCGTCGTATTGAGACCATCTGTGGCGCCGAATAGCTCTATGGCCATATCGATGCGTTCCTGGTTCCTGTCTACAGCCACGATACGTTTGCAACCAGCGATTTTGGCGCCCTGTATGAGACAATCAGCAAGGCCTAGCTTTATCGAATCATGATAACCATACCATTACTGCGCTCAGTCCTACGCCACCAAGTCCTGTCACCATCACTGTGTCGCTCGGCAAAGGCTTCACCAGGTTGAGAATTGCACCGACGCCTGTTTGAATACCGCATCCAAGCGGTGCAAAGAGTTGCAATTCCTCCTTGCTCTGAATCAAGTCCTTGGCAGGTAAAACGGTAGACTCCTTCACGACGCTCAGTTTGGCAAAGCTGGAATGTCCGAAGAATTTAGCACCGATACCCAAGGATCCATCGCCTGACTTGAAGACATTAGATTCGCCGAAGAGATTCATCGGAGCGAATGCATCGCAGTAAGCTGGTCGCTTCTCATCGCATTCCTTGCAATTACCACAGCTGTCGAAAGAAAGCAGCACTGGGTCTCCAGGCTTTATTGGCTTCGTGACGTTGGGGCCAACCGCTTTCACGTAGCCGGAGCCTGACATAAATCAGTGGCTGTCGCCTGTCAATCATAGGGTACAAACCTTCATGACCAGGCACAATTGGGAAAGTCTGTCCTTGACCTGGAGCTGTCAAAGATAGATCCGTGTGACAAATTCCCGTAGCTACCATCTCGACCAATATTTCGCCATCTTTGAGCTCATTTGGCACTTGAATATCTTGTAGCGACCAGTTGTCGCCTCCATGGTGTTCTGCTGCTGGTTCTGAGGCAACAATGGCGCGACTCGGTGTCATCGTAGCATTCTGTCGATTTAAATCATTAACATGCTGGAATGGAGCCGCAACTCGTAAGGCTGGAGTAGCGAGTGTGGTTCTTCGCACGCTCCCGGTCAAGGGAGGAGTGAGGCATACTTGCCCATGGACTGCACGCGCAGCACGTGCTACTGATCCTCTTGTCATCTCGATCTTCCACAAGACCGTAGATTGGTGTGAGGAGTCGTAGCAGGAACTGACACAGGTTGCTATAATCAACAAAGACTCTCCAACCGTCGCCCGTCTTGTGTAGATATTGGTCTATGTGATATTGATGGAGTCCTTGGGCCAAGTCGTCCTTTTTAAGTCTTTCCCGAGGAAGTTATCGTCGAGCGGGAAGTGCTCCCCTCTTTGGTTGCTTATACCTGGCAATGAATGCAACGTGAATAATTTACCGGGTACGTCGTAGGAATGGCGCAGACCTCGGCTATATCGAAGCTAACCGCCTTTGCCGTCCCCTATTCGGAACCATTGTGGTGCGCATCAATTCACGCGCTTCGCGTGTCCCTCGCTGCTCACTGCGGAGCTGCTTGCTCCCGTTTAATGCTGGCCTCTGGAATGGAAATTTTGTTGATCGAAGCCGCGACTTTCTAGCAAGTGCAGTGAGGGCGCGCAAAGATGCGGAAGATGATTTCGAAAAGGCCCCCCAGGACGGAATTTTCGCAGGTCTGACATTGGCCGTGGCGTAGGCAACATGATGACCGCGATTGTATCCATACTGTACGCCAGGCACTTGTAAGCCATCGCACTCGAAGGAATCCGGACTTGAGGGCAAGCAGCCATTGTTAGAGACTCAGAGGCTTTGCTGAAGTCAAGGGTAGACATGCAGCGATCGATGATCGGTATTGTCATTGATGCTTTGTTGACATGAAGTTCAGGTGTCAGGGGCACGTTCTGGCCTCCATGCATCCGTCCTCCACAAGCACAATACATCTGTTCTATACAAATCATAGAGCGAGCAAAGAGGCTCGTTGTACAGCACAGCTGGCCACAGTATCGGTTTCACGAAGAGACGCCACTGCACCGGGACAGCTGTAGGTCATGCATGTGAAGGATTTCAGCCGCACGGGAAGTCTCTAACCCAACCTGGAATGTTAAACTCGAATTCGAACAAGGCAAACATGCCTCTTACTTACCTTACTGTCTCTGCTGACGTGAGAGTATACTGTAGCAGAGATGGCCTTCGTTATGCAGCTGATGGTACCAAAGCTCCAAGTCGACCATGTCAATTTCCCACGCTCGGCGAGGCAAGTGTGGAAGCCAGATAGCTTCGCAATTATTGCGAGGCATTCCAGCGTGAACTCAGTCCCGTTGACGGAACCGCACATCTTGGAGATGCGCCAATTGCGGAGATCAAATCTATTATTGATACCTTGGCAGGCCGACCTGTCCAACAGAACACACTGCCAGCCACCACTATCCTGCAGCAGCTGTACATTTCCAATTGTCAACTTCCCTCCTTTCTACTCACTCCCGGGGCAATCTTGAGAGACCAGCATCCAACACAACCCAAAGCAATCCAGTTGGTGAAACTTGTGATGCTTAAAACGCATAGGTCATGGCAAAGCACGGGTTCAGCTACACCAGTCTTCCTCCAGAAGCGAGCGGTCCAGAGGTCGTCCATGGCAGTGGCGCCGATGGGATGATACCAGTACCAAAGTCTGCAGCCGGCATGGACTCACCTGAAGTGTACCAGCAATATGATGCACAGCATCATCAATTTCTCGGCCAGCAGAACGCACCAGGCTACAACCATTCACAGGAGGGATATTCTTCATCTTCGGAATACAACAACAACAACAACAACAACAACAACGAGAAGTGGGTAGGCGTTGGCGCTATTTCTGCAGCTGCTTCAACATCAGGCAACGCAGGCAAACGAAAGCGGTGGATCTGGGTGCTCATAGGCGCAATCCTTCTCGCTCTCGCAGTGGGCCTTGGTCTCGGTCTCGGCGTTGGACTGTCGCAAAGCAACAGTGACAAAGAGCCAGAAAATCAGTCATCAAGTCAAGGTGATAGTGGAGGCGTAAGCAATAGGTAAGACGGAATGCCTGCCTTGCACCAAGCTCTCACCCTCTAACAAAGATGCAGTACTTCGTCACTCACAGCGTCAGCAACAGCATCGGCAACTTCCTCGGCAGTGACATCAGGATCTACTGGCCTTGCAGAATTCTCCTGCAACAGCACGGAGACAACAGAATCAGAGAGTGGCACACAATATGTCCAAGAATGCTATACACAATTCCAAGTTGGCCACCCATCCTACTACTCAATCAACGACAGCGTTACGATGAAGAACCTGGGAGGCAAGATTACTGTATACACTTTTCAAGATTGTCTAGACAAGTGCGATGAGTGGAACAGTGGTGGCAACAACCCAGCATGCCGAGCTGTGACCTATTACGCGAATCTTACTGCGCCCATCCAAATGTGGGGCGGCAATTGCTTCCTGAAGAACGATAGAGGCAACGGATACCAGACGGATCCTGTTGATTATCCTCATACTGCGAGCGCGTTCCAGTCGTGCTTGAATCAGACATGTTGGGCCGACAATTGAGTCGAGGTCTCGAAGAATCTCAAGTTTGATTTCTTCACAAGGAATGGATGATTTGTGGAGCGCACAATGTATCATATCCTCCATAGATGACTGTGACGAGTAACGAACCGCCGCGATCCAGCCTCGTGAGACTGCTTCAAGTGCCCTAGGCTAGCAAGACGCCGGAGACGGTACATTCGTGCAGCTCGAGCTCTTCTTGCCGCCGGTAACGAACACTCCAGTCCAAGCCCAGTTCGAGCAAGCACCGCTTGCACACAAAATGTAGACATTGGTGGCGGAGCTAAAACGCGAAGTGTCAGACGAGCTCTCGCAAGGTCTTGATCGTGCACACTTGCCTAGAAACAGTGCCAGTAACTCCATTCAACATCAAATCAGTGATTGGGACGCCATTGGTCGGAGTCCCTGTTGGGCTGCTGTTCTCGTAATCCTGTTCAATCACAATGCCGTACTTTGTGATACCAGACAGCGTGATGTTCTTGTATGTGACTCCTTTGACGTGTCCAGTGGCGCCATGAACAGTCTTGATTCGGACGCCGTTCTTGGAATTGACGACCTGCGAATTCCTCACAGTCACATTGTCTACTGTGTTGTTCGAGCGTCCGCCTACTGATCCGATAGAAATGCCGTGACCTCCAGAGCAGTACCCGTTGCTAAATGTAATATCCGTACCGGAATTGATAGCCAGACAGTCGTCCTGGTTATACACTGTCGCACCATCGATGTTTACACGCGTGGAAGATCCGACATCGAAGGCATCAGTGTTGTGTCCACCTCCAGAGTCACCGGCCGAGTTGTCGACAGTTATGTGGTTCAAATTCAGATTGGTGGCTCCGTTGATGCTAAAGACGTGGGCTGGAGAGTTCTTGATCGTGATGTTCGAGATGGTAGAAGAAGTCATGCCATGGGCATAGAAGAACTTCGGCTTCGTCTTGCCACCGTTCGAACCCTCTCCGTCCCACCAGCGAGCACCGCCACCATCAAGAACTGAGCCTGATGCGCCGGTAACATTGATGCTCCTGCCGGAGACTGAGACCAGAGGTCCTTCCCACTCTTTGTACCCAAAAGTGGTTGTGCCTTCGAAGACCACCTGAGAGCAGCGTCAGCAAAATTGTTCTTTCATCATAATCACATAGTCTTGTGACAAACATGTGTGCCGTCATTGAGCTTTGTCAGATCGAGTGTCGTTCCGGGCGGTACTGCGACGGAGGACAGGACGATTGTTGAGCAAGAGGCCTTGGACTCGCTGGCAAGTGAAGCGCCATTGGAGCCAGAGAAGGTGCAGTTTGCTGCTCTGTTGCCGAGAGGCGCAGCCTGGGAGACGCGAGTGGTGGGCACGGGGGTTGCGAAGGCTGATGCAGCACCAAAGGCGAGCAGAGCTGCCTGCAGAAGAGTGAAAGGCATCGTTGCGCCAGAGGTTAATCTCGCTGAACGGACCGCACTGAGCATATGACCCAATAATCCTCGTCTGAATGCGTTGGTGCAGATGCAGCTTGCCACGAGCATCCTGAATGTCTTTGATCCCTCGCCTTCCTCAAGTAAATCCGAGACCTTGTCTTGGCCGCGGTGCTGCAGTCAGGCTCTAACGACCGTGTGCTGACATTCGCTCTTGGTCTTCGATTCTTGTAGATGGAAATGTGTCGTGGAATGATTGTCTCGTCTGCAACGTATCGCGCTGAGTATCGTTTTCAACGGGCTGCATTCTGCACTATTACCACGGACGAGGCAGCTGGGAGAACTCATGCAATAAGCTGCGAGCAAGTGACGCATTCTTGCGTGTTATCGAGGTCTCATAGGTCCTGTTGTTGGATAGGAATTCGAACGAGCACAGCGAGCGACGTCGCTGGGAAATGAGGCCACGTGACTGGGAGTTTGAGTTCCACGAGCCCCAGGTGTCTGCCAGTCTGGCCTGTGTGTGTGCTTAGGATTCATCCAGATGTGCCGCCAAAACTGCGGATGAATGCGAAGGTTTCGAACTCTTTCTTTCAAGCACACCTGGCCAAGAAATACTTCATCTCGCATTCGAGAGGGACGGACCCCAATGTGCCCGGAGCATCAAAAGCGATGAATGAATGGCACGTGCAGATGCTTGCGGGAGGCGTGAAGACCGCACTCAGCGTAGATCGAACGGGCTTTCTAAGGGCATGTCGCCCTTACACTGAGGCCGACTTCGCGGCGTCTCCAGATGAGCAAAGGAAGCACGAAGATCAGGACACCATGGTCACCGGTGTCGCCTCGAATTGCAACAATACTGTAGTCGCCATTAGTACTCCGGGGGCTCGACTTGTCGACGCTTGTCCAAGTTCTCTTATCATATCATATATGGCTATGCAAGAAGTTCACGATCGGAAGTCCGCCGTAGGTCCATGATGACTTATACCCTCGCAGTCCGACTAGTTGAGACATTCCTGTCTGTCTGCTTGCCGCCGCGTTTTCCTGCTCCACCCGCACTCACTCACCCACCCATCCCATCCCACGCCTCGTCGCTCATCGACGCCTGCACACAGGCCACTGGAACAAGCTGATTCGCTTTGGCTGCGGCGCATGGAACATGTCAAGCCAAGACTGGAGCAGCCTGGCCATGAGAGGATACATAGTGTCTTGACCGCGTTCGTTATTGGCTGAACAAAATGCAGTGTTGGTTAATAGCCCTGGCTCGTGCCTCAGCGGTGGAAGGCTGGAAGCCGTTGTTGAGCCGGATCGTCGCACTATCCCTCGCTCCTCCCGACAGTCCGATGAAGGTCCTCTGCGACCTCCCACCTTTGCCGTTCTTCGCCGTTCTCCTCCTCTTCGTTGCGCTGGTATGGTCTCGATACACCTCTTTGCAACTCTCGTAAATCCCCCATGTTCGATTTGGAAATGATTTGGTCGACTTGTCCTACACTTTGACGACAGCAAGATGGCTGACACTATGCTTCGCCACTTCCACGTGACGGAGCAGTGAGGAGACAGGCCACTTTTGATGGCACCACGACCGACGGCGAAGATTCTGCTCCAAGTCAGTCGATATCCAAGACGATTATTGATCTGATTACGCACCCGCCCAGACCTCCAGCACCACGACATGTTCCAATTACACGACCGTTGACACATTCGTTGATCGCGACGACTTCGTACGGCACGAGTAACGATGGCGAGCAACTCTCCTGACCACACCGAGCATCCAGTAATCACACGTAGATGGTGCTTCTCAGGCTCACAGGCTCTTCGCAGACGACATGGGAATATGAAGGTGAGCGGGCAAGTATGATGTGATATTCTCATTCATGAAACATTCATCTGTACCGTAATCATCAGCAAACGCGCGCTGTTCATCATGCAGCATGCTTTTCAAGACCGGGCGCGATGCAAAACTGGCCCAATTCTCCCCAACGCCGATGCTAATCACAAGTTGTCTAATGCTCTAGCAGCTCAGGAAATCCACCCTCAATCCATCGTCTCAGGTCACACCCGCACTGTCCTTCGGTTTGGCGAATGCTTTGTGTACAGCGAAGGGATTTGGTCAAGTAGGTCCTCGCTTTAGACCACACTCGTCATACCGAAATCGAAAGCCTCGATCAGCGATTGTTATTCGGCCGACTCGATCTTCAAGCCCTGGTTTATTGCGTCGCTAAGTTCTCGCTGGCGCTTCGCTTCTTGCTCTGCGAGGTACTGGGCATATCGACTCCGCTTGTTGTGGATGCCGCACTCGGTCTTCTGGCGTCCTTTCCAGCGACCCGCCCGCTCATCTTCGCTGTCGGTCACGGGCTGAGTGGAGTGCCAGTCACCGATGGATCGATAGCCTTGATCGAGCAGATCATTGGTCGGGACGTCGTTTGCCTGGATGTACGATTGAACCTCCTTGAACGACCAATTTGCGAGCGGGTTCACTTTGATGAGGCCCGCATCGTCAATTTCGACGATATCGATGTCACCTCGCTTTCCGCCTTGCGTCCGGCGTCGACCAGTAATCACGGCCTTCACATCCAGCTCTCGATATGCTCGCTGAGCGGGCTCAACCTTTGCAACATAATCGTACCTCTCCTCATCGGCCTCCCACAGCTTCTCGCCAAAGTTGGCCTCGAAGTCGGCGATCGTGTCACAGCCTTGCGGCTTGTATGTGTGCACCTTCATGCCCGGGTACTTCTGGTGGGCTCGCTGGACCAAGTCGAGGGTTTGTGGGAAGTGGTACAAGGTGTCGAGGAAGATGAGCTCGATGTCGGTGCGAAGAGGAGTGTCAAGCTTGGAGATCATGTCCATGATGGCGAGACCTGTCAGGCCAAACGCCGAGGTCTGAAAAAGGCGCGGCAGCGATGTAATACACCATTTGAGGACCTCGGGCGGTTCCAGCTTCGACAGTTGGGCGTTGATGAACTTGAGGTGCGGTCGCGAGAAGTAGACGTCGGGTAATGAAGCGGTCGAACTGCCACTGGCATAACCAGACTCTGCTTCCATGTCGGAGGACGACGAGCGATTACGGAAGAACATGTTGTTGTTGTTGTTGAGAAGGAAGTCTTGCAACGGTGGTGATGTCAAGGGAATGGCTCTTGAAGAATGGTCTCGAGGACACACACTGACATTGAGCACGCAATCGCCATTGCCCTCCGCACGGCACCGGTGACGGCTCCAAGGACTTTGAATTCAAACGTCGCCTGCGATTCTTTCGAGCACGCCATCGAGCACGAATCACATGCAAGCAAGCCCACTAAATTCACGTCGAGTCTAAATGCGGCGAAGGCTTTCCAGCCAGTCAGAATCGGCTCTGGAACGCGGCGATTCCCGGGCAAGATGACGAGTTGCCTGCACCTCCGATCTGATCACAAATGCCCAAGTCTTCTGTATCTCCGTATAATAAGTCTCGTGAACGCCGCCCCGCGCGCCTTCTTTGTCCTGGTGCCGCTTACAAACCACGAGATGGCGAACAAGCATTTCGCCATCTCAACTTTTGACTAATCCGCAAGCGTTGTCCCCAACGCTTCCAACGCCCGCAGTTGGCCAGGCCCTCATCGACGACCGTTATTCTCCAATGCTACACTGACCCTTCTGTGTGGGAATGTCATTCTCAAGTGCTCCGTCACGTGACATGCAGGCACCGAGAATCTCGGCATCTCTTTGTGGGAAGTTGCGGCCGAGGGGTAATTGCAGAAAGATTAATCGGGCCGACTATCAATTGCGTGCAGTCGCTAAAACTTCTCCATGAAATTCTTCCTGACACTCCACATCCGAGCTCTCTTGCCATACATGTACATGGGTATTGTCGTCAGCAAGCAAGCAAGCTGAATCCCTCCGATCGCAATGAAGACATCTCGGCTTCCATCGGACTCAAGCCAATGGTTGAAGAACAGACTCCACACGAGACCGTGTAGGATGTTTTTGCTAAAGTTCAGCGTGACGAGAGCTTCGCCGGCATACTGGCGATAAGAGTCCACTGCAAACGTGATACTCGTTGTTGACCCCAGAGAGCATCCAAACGATATAAAGCCAAAGAAAACGGTCGGTACGATCCAAGCGTCGCGTTCCTGCGCGCTCCAGCCGTAGCCCATGAGTCCGATGACGCTGAAGATGGCTATCGGGATGGCCATGACCAGTCGGAACTCTGGTTCATAGATTCCCCCATTCCGTCGTGCCATCCACCGGACGATGACATCGCTCACCTTTCCAGCGACTGCAGTGCCCAGCACTCCACCCACGAATGGTGAGATGTACACCAGTCCGGCTTGGAGAGAGGTGAAGTTGTAACTGTCGCGAGACATGTAGATGGTGGTCACAGACTCCGAAAGGACAATGAGCCAGCCAATGGACAAAGAGTAGACGAGAGCAGACCATAGCAACGAGGGATAAGCGAAGAGGATGAACGGCCGGACCGCGACCCTGACCCATTTATCGTGAGACATACGCCCCGACCAAGGCCGGAGCTGCTCGGTGTATGACTTTGCTGGTTGCGACGCGAAATGCTTGGTGTAGGCGTTCCGGGGGTCGTGAGCATCGCTCAGGTCGGTGGGTACGCGCGAAAGCTGAGGATGAGCGTCTTCGAGGTGGGCGGGAGATACTGGTCGGTTGTTGAAGTAATCCTCCTCAGCGGACATCTTACGCTCATCGAACAACCGCGCCTTCGGTGTTTGTGGCGATGGTGGTGCAGCTTCGACCTTGGGTAGCTCGCGGTCTGCCTTCTCTGCAGGCGTTTGATCTGCAGTTTTGACATCGTTCTCATCATCTGAAGCTTCGGTGGTAAAGTGTGCGTGTCGCTCTGACTTGCGTTCTGGATGGTCGTGCTTGTCTGCTGCTGCTACATCTGCAGTCACCTTGTGGGATTTGCGCTCCACAGCTGGGCTTCCTGGGCGCGACAAGTTCCTGATGACATGAGACATGCTGAAATTGCTGTGCCGTTGACGCTGCTTATGGGGTATCGGCGAACGATCCCAAAAGGTCTCTGGGACGAAGAAGAAGAGCAGACAAAGACCGAAGCCCACGACCATGGCGACCACCCAGAACACCCTGGCAGCATGTCAGTTGCGCCCACATTCGTGATGGGAGTGCATGGCTTACCACCTCCACCCCAGGCTTTGAATCACAGCGGCGCTGACCAGAGGAACGAGGTTCTTCCCTCCCAGCAAGAGAAGTGTGTATATGCCTAATCTGTATGCCTTTTCGTGTAAGAAGTAGATCTCGGCCACCGTTGCGGAAGGCAGGCATTCAACGCTGCTTACAGCAAATCCTTGAAAAATGCGAGCGCATACGAGACTGGCAAAGTTCGGCGACAAGGCACACCAGACGCCGGAGAGTATGAAGCAGATGGCGGCGGTCAGATAGACAGGTCGCTTGCCGAACAGAATGGCAGTAGGACTGAGCACTACGCTTCCGAGTCCCAGCCCCATCATGTACAATCCCGTAGTCAGAGCGACCCGTGGCACAGAAACGTTATACTCTTCTGCAACCTCATGAAATCCTGCAGCGAGGATAGGTGTCATTCCTCCACCCACCATGCAATAGAAGCCAAGAGATAGCAGCGCTGCGTCTCTGCGCCAGACTTTCCAGTTCAGCGGATCGTTGGCGCTGTCATCAGGCTGCGGCTCGAGGACGAACTTGCCGTCCGCCGTAGTTTTCTTTTCTGGTTGGCGAAGGCCAAGCCGCCATCTGCGGACGCTCGTGGAAGAGCTTGATCGCGATGAAGCACGAGGTCGTGGAGACTGTGGAAATGATGAGGTCGAGTTTCTTGCGGGCGCGTTGCGCAGTCCAAGCGGCTCATTGAACTGCGAGACCTTGCTAAGCAACAAGACCGAACCAGGCACTTCTTCAGTGTCTGGATGCAGCATGCCCATGCTCCAATTTTTTGGCTTGCTCTTGCTGCCTTTCTCGTTCTCAGGCCCGAAGCACATTTCATGGCTGTTCTTTGTATTGGCATTGCTGTCTTCTCGACGACCAAGCATAAGCTTCCAGTCGAAGCGTCTGTTTGTTCGGCCAGCTGCTGCCTGCTCATGCGGATGAGGACTCGCCTCATCCTTCTCTTGTGTAGAAGCCATGCTGGGTTCCAGCCTGTCGCTGTCGCTGCATTGAAATGCTGTCGTCTGTGAGCCAGTCGAGACTGCGAAGGCTATCGTGGATTTAAGAAGGAAAAGACTGAAGGACCGGAATGATATCTACGCAAGGAGAGTGAAGAACATGCTCCACCCTCCTGTCAGGCGTAATCCTTCCTTTATGCGTCATGTGAGAGGGGAGAGGTTTGGGATCATGTTGCATGTGATCAAGGGGAAGCTAAGGACAGCTGCGCAACCGCTAGCAGGCTATGTTGGTGCGCTGCTCGTGTACAGCAATGTATGGAGATTGATGAGAGTTGCTCAGAGGTTCTTCGCTGCGAGGTGTCCTTATCGACGACCCGGACCCGCTCTGCAGCGATCCCTTTGGTGAGATGACCCCAGACCCGTTGACGCTTCATCTCCTTTCATCGACAAGGATGCACATCGCAGCGTCCGAAGAAGTAGCACGCCGCGAAATGTGGTCATTTCGTAGAGGCGGATTCACGTAGACGGGATAACACGACGGGATAACCAGCAAGAGCTTCGAGGGTTGTTGTGCAGAAGGTCTAAATCGCCTGCGGGGAATCCGCCGGGCATCAGTGGCTGACATGGGTTGGAAGAGCTTGTGCAACCGCAGTGGCTACGTGACACCACCAGTATCACAAGTCCACCCGTACCTGTATTTGGTGAACTGCGTGAAGCTTGGGCACCAAGGTGGCAGTCTCGTCTGCTTCATCAGGTGGTAGCAGAATCTGCTGATAGTGATCCAGCCGAAGGCCTAGTATAAGCAGCCACATGCGAGAGCGGTCACCCATTGCCAGTCCCATGGACAATTTCCTGCAAAATGATCGAGCAAAGGCAAGAATGAGACACCGGCGGGTACCTAGCAGACTCATTGTGTGTATGACCTGCTTGCCAAGGCCTCGATCAAGACGAAAGACCGTCAAAGATGCGGATGACTCCGTCGGTTCAAAAGAGGCATACAGGTACCTAGTCCTAGAGACTGGCCATTTCGCGAACCTGTCTTCCTGGCTCTGATGGCAGTTGGCATCTGAATGGCTAGTCGCTGCTCAAACAACGAGAAGCAATTGCAGAAGTAGGCACTCTCCGTTTCGTGGTCCGCGGTGATGAGACATCCTTCCACTTGCTATCTCAGCTTCAACAGGTCTCCTCAAAACATTGATGCAAGACACTGTCCAACACTCGTATCATACCATCATCATAGACAGTCCCTTCGTTGCATTGTCACCAGAGTCTCGAGGAACATAGCTCCCGCCCGCTTTTGTCACATGCTGATGGCTTGCAGGATATGGATCAGACTCCCAAAAATCGCAGACGTCCACGACAGGCGGACATCGAGAGAAGGAGTCCTGCTCATACGTGGACTCGAAGAAGGCACATGAACGGTATATTCTCTGAAGGTTTTCTAAAAAGGAAAAAAAAAGAAGGACAAAACCCCAGATGCTAACAAGTAGGCACAGAAGACGGTATTGCTTCAGCAGACTCCGGGGATGACTTGGGTCAGATCAGCCCTAGGGATATGAACAGGCTTCAAAGACGTTCCCGAGCTGTAGCTGCCCAGCTTGCGACTGCGGATCTTGCACTTTCTACACAGCCACCTTCTCGCTGTAGGAACAGACCTGCCAACAGCGCCATTCCGTCGCGAAACAGGAGCTCAGGCCAGGTAATGCTCACAATGAGAGCACACGCCGGTGAACGGCGCACCACTGCAGCAGCACCGCTCACAAACCCATCGAACGAAGCTCAAGCAGTCGAGATACAGGCTCCGCAAAGTCCGCTTTCAAAGTCTGGTAAGAAACAGGCGAGCAAGGAAAAGAAGTAAGCACGGTCGGTTCGGTCTGAGGGGTGGCTTTGCAAAGCTGTACGCGACCAGCACAATAGTGCAGATGCCATGTGCTCAACTCGCGCTCGCAAGGTCAGACCTTAAGGAATTGAGATCGCATATAGACCTCTCTACAAACAATCGTCCGACAATGCTCACTGCTTACCTCAGAATGTGTTTATGGCTTCTACGTCACGTCAGGTCGCAAGTGGTCAGCAATAGTGGGAAAAAAATAGGTACATGCTTTGCTCCTTCTGCTGCGCGATGTCACCGTGCAGGTGGCATGCAGGACGCCGAAACTCACGAGAAAGGCGTCCGATCCTACATGCACGGATTTTCCGATGACAGCCGTTGGTGTACTCAGCCATGAGAATCGAGGATGTGTGGTGTCTCGGTAGCGAGCAGTGCTTGTTTGTTCGTTTGATCGTACTCTTTGGTTCATGTCATTGGTATCTCTGGTATTGTACGAATTCTCAAACTCACGTCGTGCCCGTGAGCGATTGGTGCTGAGGATAATAGAAATTATACGAAACGATAGAGAGCTTCTCATGCCCAGGCCCTCTATAACCCTCCCAAGTCAAAAAACGCCTTCGCTCATGAAACTTTGCAATCGAAAAATGACAGTAGTAAATCGTGATTTCTTCTCAAAGTGCTCGTTATCAGCTTTAGCCAGCTGCGAAAGTACTCTTCTTGCGGAGTGCTTCGCCGTACCACCAGAGAATGAAAGGTGCTGGGAAACCAACAGCGATTCCGACGAATGCCAGAGTGGTATTTCCCCAGCCGTAGCCGAGAGCTTGGTACATTTGGTCCGCGAAGAGCGGGAATGCGAAACCTCCGAGAGATCGGAAGACCGCAGTCGCAGCGATCGCGGAGGCTGCGTAACGAGTGTAGGCATCGACCAGGTATGTTTGACAGTTCTGGAAGACCAATTGATTTCCGGCTGCGAAAATTGCTGTGCCGATGTTTGGAACGATCCAGTGGGTTTTGTACTGTGCAGACCAACCATAAATGAGCAGTCCGACAGGGACCATGACCGCACCTGGAAACATGAGAGGAACACGGAATTCGCTGCGTCCTTGGTCGTTGTTCTTCGCTTTCAGCTTCTTGTAAATCCTGTCTGCAAGTCTGGCAGCAACTTGGGTTCCGAGGAAGAATCCAAGACCGAGAGAAATGTAATTGAGACCACCAATAGCTGGACCTTCGCCGTAGACTCTCATCCAAAGCACTGGGAACGAAGCCAAGACAAGATATAGCACACCGTAGACGTAGCCGATGTAGAGCGCCAGAACCTGCACGATTGGCTGTGTGAAGAGCAGAATGAATGGTCGCTTGAATGCAACACCAATGTGGTTTGCAAGGCTTCGAGATGGGTTGTCGAATTCAGTCCGGAGCTCCTTGTTTCCAGTGATCTTGATGAGCTGCTTCTTCTTCTTGCTCAAGATAGCAGCGGCGTATGTCTCCTTGAGGAAGAACCAACCAAGAAGCTGCACGAACACTGCGGCGATCGAGGTAGAGTAGAATACCCATCTCCAGGTCGAGTATTGAGCAATAAAACCACCAGCGATTGGACCAATTGCTGGACCGAGCAGAGGTGCAAGCGAGTAGAAAGCCATAGCCTTACCACGCTCTGTGGGTAGCCAGATATCTGCGAGAACACCACCACCAATACCAAGCGGCGCACTGCCTCCAAGACCAGCCAGAAAACGGAATGCAACGAGTGTGCCAGTGTTGTTAGCGAAACCGCAAGCCAGGTTGAATGCAAAGTAGAATAAGTTGCTGAGCTGCAGAACGATTCGTCGGCCGAAAAGCTCAGAAAGTGGTCCCAGAGCCAAAGGCCCAATAGCAAAACCGAGAATGAACACAGACATGGCCAGTTCTCCTTGCATTCTGTCTGATGGCTTGTTTGGATCCAGTCCAAAGTCCGTCAAAACTTGTGTCAATGCTGGAGCAACCATAGAACTGGATACAGGTGATATGAATGTGAACAGTGACACTGTGAGGGTCGCCATCCATCTCGCCTGCTTGGTCCAATTCTTGGGATTGTCTGGATCGTCCGGTCCATCCCACGTCACGAGATTGATGTCCTTCTCACCCTTCTTCGATCTTGACGACGCGTTTCGCTTCACCGTACCATTTCTGCCCATTTTCGATGCGTTTCGTACGATCTGTATTCGGCCGAAATCTGCCGCTTGCTGGCCTTGCTGTGGCCATGTCTGCTCCTCGTCATAGCCCGCCTCTGCCATCTCCTCCTCAAAATCGGCCTCCTCCTCTGCCTGGTAATCGTGTACAGCTCCAGCATAGTAATCGAGATCGGAAACGATGAGGTGCAAGTCGACAATACTTTCTCGCGGACCACTCCTCTGTGATCGTACTGATAGATTTCGATTATGCTGTTGACCCTCCTTAAACCATTGTGGAGGCTTATTGGTCTTCGTGTCTGCTACTGATCGTATGGGCTCGAATTCCTGTGATAACCATGGGAACTCCTCGTGCGTATCTCGCTTAGGTCGTAGTCTCGCCTGCTCCATCTCCTCCACGGCCCTATTCTGCAGGGCATATGAATCGTCGGTCCATCCACTGTAGCGACTGTTCCAAGACTTCACAGTCCCTACAGTACTTCTAGGAGTTTGCGACATGGTGTCGAACTATCGACGGGTAACGAAAGGGAAGGTTGGGACGTAAGGCGCCTCTGAGCGCAGCCAAGGTGCTGCCGTGTATATGTGGCAGCGGCCCTCGCATCTCCCCTACGCTGGTTCCGGTATCGCGGCGTCTGAGCCCACGCTGCGGCGTATGACAGCCGTGCACACGCGATCGTCTCCATCCTGCTGGACGACGTAGCCAAGAACCGTTGCCCGAAACGTGTGAATCGTCCGCAATCCCTGGCTATGCACACATATGTTTAGCTGAGCGTGCTCATTTTTAGGCTTTGGACATCGCCAAGCCAGGCTAGCGTGATCGGATAAATGTGGAGCTGGGTCGGACATCACTATTTGGAGCACCACTGCCTCAGGATCCATCGATCTGATAGGCTGAGAATAGGCTCTCATCTTCCGCTTTGCAGATCTACTCCGAGTATGGTCTGGGCTGACAGCCGTGGAGCCGGACTGCATCTCAAGTTGCTGCTGCCTTTTCACAAGAGTCGCGCTGGTGGATTTTATGCCTAAGCCTTGCTGTCCTTCACGACGCCATCATGCTGATGACGGCCGTGGTTACGGCTGTGGAGAATGGCTGACACGAGCGGCATGACCGTCTGTATGGGCTCTTGTGATACATGTTGTACGCGATCCGGCACATTGTCCACCGAGGACGGCCACGCCGTTGAGAGAGTACAACAGCAGCAGTGCAGGTCGTGAGCACAGCAAGGAATGCGGTGGCAGACTGAGGTACCAGGGCTGTTATGCTACCGAAGATGTGAGACGGCAGGCTCTTGCGGCATAAGAAATGGCATGGCCTTTGGCGTGCACAGAGTTCGACTTGCTACTCTTGAGTCAAGCAAGCACTCCTGCTATCCACGATTCATTTCGCTTGTTGTGCCAGCGACTCCTCTTGCTGAGTATCAAGTGAGGAGGTCTTCATCTTCCTCCTCTCCTTGCTCCTTCGTGCTGCGCAAGCCTGAGCTGAGTGGACTGCCGTGTGGTGGGCGGTGGGCCTGGAACTTCTCAAATTCATTGCTTAGTGTGGTGCTGATCCTCACTTTGCGCGCATTCGCGCTGGCTCAAAATAGTGCACCATGTGTGGGTTGACTATCGAAAAACGGGTAAATACTCAAATAGCACACATTAGCATAGCAATTACTCGGATAGTAACGGATTGGCAACATTGGCTAGCATTTCTAAAATAACAATTTTCTAAGATATTAGTACGTATATTAGTATAGTAATTACTTAGATAGTAAACTATATACTACCTTCCTAAAATAATAAATCCTATATACTAATTCTTAAAGGATATCCAAATACCTATAAGTAGAAATATTAATATCTATTATAGATAGGCTATCGTCGCTATAGGTAGGCTATCGTTACTATAGATAGGTTATTATTGCTATAGGTAGACTATCGTTACTATAGATAGGCTATTATTACTATTATTACTATAGATAGGCTATCGTTACTTTAGATAAGTAGGCTATCGTTACTATCGTTATAATAGGTAGGCTATCGTTACTATAGGTAGGCTATTGTTACTATAGAATTAGATAGCTATAGTATTTATTCTTTATTTACCTTTCTATCTATATATTTATATATACTAAGTATAACTACGTAAATATAGAAATAGTATAGTACTATTTAAGTAATTACTATACTAATATATACTATCTAAATAAGCCTCTTTGCGAGCGAAGCTCGCCTTACAATAACAAGGGTACTATAGTAGCTAAATTTCCTAAGAAATTACTACGTGACTCCCCGGATTTTGGAAGCTAAAGGTCTAATTGGCTATAGTCTACACGAACTAGTAGGACGGTAAAACTCGAGCTCTAGCCTCCGACGATAGCCTTAGGCAAGATAGCCTACTATAATAATAGCCTATAACGACGCCTACCTACCTATAACGACGACTACCTACCTACAACGACGCCTAGCTACGACGATAGCCTACCTACAACGACGATAGCCTACCTATAGCGACGATAGCCTACCTACAACGACGATAGCCTACCTATAATAGGATAGCGAATACCTAGCCGTCTCGTAGAAGTAATACGGCTACGCGATCGTAAGGCGGAAGCTTCGCTCGTACATTGTAGATACGCGGAGCCGTCTACAAGCACATATTACTATCTAAGTAATTACTATACTAATATATACTATTTAAGTATTTATCCGCTATTAAAAGTCTACTACGAAGTATATTATTTCTCTAGAAGAGTAGATAATAGAGAGCCTTAGGCTAATATAAAGCCTACTATTAGACTTTATATAATTATATACTACTATTACTTAAATAGTAGATACGTTTAGTTAATACTAAGGTCTTAGAAGTTAGGAGTCTATAGAAAAACCGACTAATTGTATTTCGCTAGAAAAACGGAGTCTTTACCGTACTATAAGAGGTGATGGCTTCCCCGTTGTAGTTATGAGTTTCTTGGAGCTAAATACAGCGTTCGAGCCCCGCACACGTAATTTAGCCGCATTAAGGACGTGACATGATGGCAAAAAGGATATTGGTTACGCCACAAGGCCATATGTTGGTTGTGCTTGGAGCCAGTGTTAGACGTTGTCTTCCTTTACTGCACTGCACTTGTACATCGCGTTGGAAACGACGTGCCAGTGCTCCGAATGTATGAGGTGTCTCGGAGAGGTACGTTGCACTATGTTCCAGCGAGACATAGATCACCAACAAGCAAGCAGAAGGGTTGTTGATAAGTATTCCATGTCAGTCCTTGACCGTTCGCATTTCTAGATCTTGACTTCAATCAATGCTCGGACATGTGGCAGCTATTCCAGGACAGGCTCTAGACGAAATCTGTAAGCAAAAGAAAAGGTATGATATCGAAGATGTTCTGACGCTACGGTCAACTTCAATCTTGATTGCTATGCACTATTTCCCGCACTTTCGCTCAAATTTTGGATTTTAGCCGTCTTAAGGCCCGCGAAGTACATAGCCTCGCATAACGTGGAAGACAAGTACTCCATGGAGTCATAGGTGGACATTTTCCAGCGCTAGTATTGCGTAATCTTGTCTTTTCCAACCCTCCGCCACCCTCTTCTCAAGAATCTGCTTGTAATATGGATGTCTGCCGTCACCGGCCGCTTTAAGAAGTGCATCATCAGGCTTGATGTTCACAACAAGCTGGTCGAAACGCTCTTGAAAGTCTGCCACAATGCACGCTCGCACGATCTGAGGTAGCATCTCGGGCTGGCAAACAAGAGAGCTCTACCGCGTGCCGTTCACTCTTGATAAGACATGGCTCATGATGAATCAAGCATCGATTGCTTGATCCAGCCAGTGCACCGCACTGATTTTCGTGCTTTGTTTGGACCACCAGACAGCGAACATGATGTTATGATAGACTCCACGTATGCAGCATTCTAGTTCGCCCGGGAACATTTTTCGGTCAGCGTCTCGCACGTAGCGATCAACGTCGCCATAGTAAGCAGGCATACAGATGAGCAAGTTTTTGCCCATAAGAGGAATATCACGAGGCAGTGGTCCGGTGAGCAGCTTGACGAGCACTTCGCTTAGCACGGCCTGTCGCCACGACTCGGGAAAAGGATTTCCTCGTCTGGGTCCTCTGCGCGAATGAATGTTTGCGTCTCAGCGAGCGTCTTCAGCACGGCGGTGTCGCCATTCACATGACCGAACTCGGGGTTCTGCGAACTTGACCGATCTCTGATCATCGTTGATCACGTCGTACTTGATTTTGTTTGACACAATGCGGTTGTAGATCACGGCGTTTCCACATTCGCGAGCTTCCTCTGCAATGCGCACCTCCGGCAGGTTGTTGAGCTCGTCATACAACTCATTACAGCCTCCAACAGCACAAGCGCGTTCAAATTGATACATCATCGCGGGATACCGCTTGACCAGCTGTCGGTAGGTCTCTTCTGAAGCACAGTCTGTGGATGCCACATGCAGTGCGGGATCTCCTCGGCTGGATCAATGACTAGTATGCGATTGCTCATGATGTCGCGAGTGTTCAACGCGCGTGTGAATCCAGGCGCAGCTTTTCGAAGCTCAGTGGCGAAGGCATCATAGTGGCGGATGCCGCGAATGGTACGTGGAAGGCCAAGTGCTGTCGGAATTACTTGTCCATTGATGGCATCGCGACATTCTTTCTCACTAAAGCGCTTGATGCTCAGCTTTCCAACACAGTCGGCAAGATCACCGGCAGGAGCCATGTGCTTCGCGTATGTCAGGTGTAGCTACAGGATGTGCTAAAGTGTTGTTCGCAGTGTGGCAGACCGTGGTGTCAAGATGGATTGTCTAGATGATGATATCGCTTCGACACGCGGTGTCACGAATGTGGACGCCATGATGTTACGAGCATCTACAGTCATGACTTTTCTCGCATGTGGAAGTGAGTGTGAGTGAAGTGAGCTCTAAAGGCAAGAACACGACTCAGGTTGAGCATGGGCGACCGAATAATCCTCGGTGCTTCTCGGTTGTCGCTCGGATATGAGGCAAGACTACTTCAGCGACAAACCTCCTGCTCTTCCTCATCTTACTCAATGGCAATCTTCGGATACAGCTCTGAGGCGGTTGCTGCTTCATCGGAAGCTCGAGAGTACTCGCAGAGCGCATCTGCGCTTTCCCAAGCGTGGGACATCATCCAACACAGATTTGGAGGCCAGGAATGTATTGGAAAAAAACCTCGCATCGTTGAGATGCACTGAGGCCGTGAGCTACCGCCTGGAATGAAATTGATGCTCGAAAGCTTCAGGGCCTTTGTGCAACTCGGCGATTTGCGAAACTCGTATTCCTGGCTAAGCGCCTCAGCTCGTGCTACCATCAACCCACAAGTCTTCTTGGCATTGATCAAAGAGGCACGTTCGGTCATCGCTGACAGAACGCGATGTCACAGTAGCAGAGAAGAAATGACTGAATAGATAAGAAATGGAATAGTGGCATAAAAAGTCCGAAAGGATCACACCAGCTCTGTTGCTGCATTAAAACAGCGACTCAAGCTTTCAGGAACAACAACACAACACACTCCCAACTAAAAAAGTTCAACATGTTCTCTCCCAAGATCCTCACCTCAGTTGCGGCCTTGGCAACAACCTCCAACGCCCTCTACTTCCACCTCTCCCCCTTCGTGGCAACCGATCTCCATATTCCCTCGGAATCACACGCCCTAAGCTTCACAATCTCCAACCCAGACGCGGTCTACGAACAAGGCGGCTCAGCACCCCGCAACTGCTCCATCACCTGGACCGGCGAAAACTCATCCCCACCAACCTGTTTCACCGAATGCAGCGACGCAGGCTACCCATACTTTGCAAGAATTTGTCCAGGTTCATACAACTATGCCGGAGACTTGCGTTTAGAGATTTTGGAGTATTACATCTATAAGAATAGTGCGTTGAATAATGCTACGCTGACGTTGAAGGAGGGGGAGGGTGGATATGCTTGTTCGAGGGGTGGACAGAGTACAGTCTGTACGTTCCGGAATGATGGGGACGGAGTTGATACGGGATTGGAGACGGAGTACAGTGTGGAGTACCCGAAGAACGTATGCTGAGAATGTGGGATCAGGGGGTGGGAAACAGCAGCATGTTTGCCGGATTTGCTTTCATGGGAAAAGTTGAAAGTTATTGCGTAGGGATGGACTTCGCCCTCACATTCCATGCGAAACCAATGACCTCTTTTTCCATCTTCGTCTTGAATCCGTAAAGACTGCGCACGGAGTCTATATTTCCACATGCATGTCCCAAACAATACCGTGTCGTGGTGGTCAAAGCAAATCAGGTTCATTTGGCGGTGCTATAGTTGCCTCTTTCAGTGGGCCGGTCGACTGTCGCTCGAGAGCAGCTTCTCGGATTGGCGAAAGTTTCATTGCTCGGTATCTCACTGAGTGTCTAACAAATTCTTGTGTGTGTGATTCACATCCTTCGCATCCTGCTGTGATCCGTCGTGTGATCCAGCTCTATTTATTGCACCTTTGAGAAGACACGGTGTACATCAGCTCGTGATGTGCATGAGACCTGCACCGAGTCACGGCCGGGCCAGGCCCATTGAAAGCGCGTTGAGAAGAGGACCCGTCGGCGGCGGGACACTGCCATTATGTATACTTGAGGCCGTGTGACAAGCGGACCGCGACATCATAGTAGTGGCAGCTGCAGCTGCAGTTCTCGACTTGGTCCAGGTGGTGACCGCCGGCATGGTGCCCTGCACTTGGTTGTTGTTACACGACCACGTCAGCAGTTCCTCAGGCTCTTGCGAATATCTTTCTTTTGGTGAGATCCTGCCTTGGCAAGGATGTGGTGTAGAATGCCAATCTCTTCATGATCGTTCGTGATCACATCGAGTCCAGCCGGGGTTGTGCCGCTGTGTTCTGACACCGCCGGCGAGCGGTACAGTAAGGCCCAAGGATTTGACGGAACTTTGGTGAAGAGAAGCGCATGCAGACATGACAAGGAGGAAAGGAGATACGAGAAGGGACTACGTTTGAATTCTCTTCATTCATCTCATCTCTACTCATCCCCAGAACTCACCCCTCCGCTCGTCTCGCACTCATACTAGCTTCAGCTCGCCCTGCGTGAAGCTCCATGTACTCTTTCGGTGTGTCGTTCAATACATTATCCTAACCGTGAAGTGCGTTGCAACGTGAGCTGTACACACAATGCACCCAATTTCTCCAAGCCGCACCCGCGTCACACCTTCATATATACCGCCTCTCCCTTTTTCCTGGTGCCAGAAACGCTAATCATATACAGAACTGTCTTGTGTTGCTGCTGGTGTCGACGCTCGAACGCAGACAAGTCAAAGTGAAGGATGACATGCTTTATAACATCATGATTAAAAATCAGGCCACAAAAGCTGAAGTCGTAAAGTGTTGCTTTCAGCGGCTGCTGTCGTTGCTTCCGGTCCCGCCGACTGTCGTTCCGTTCCTGACGCTGATAGTGTAGGAGGTCAAATCTGCAGTGAAGCCATGCCCAAGCGTGACGTGATCGACCTTTGAGCTGGCGCTCGAGGATGTGCTCCCAGTCCGAAGGAATGTTTGTAAAGTTTCCTGCGCGTCTGCCGCGATAGTGAGCTCTTGCGAAGTCTGAAAAATGTAAAGTACCGCCACTCTTGCGAAATCGAGCGTCTTACTGTCGGTGCTGCCGGTCGACGCGGCCGAGGAGGTCGTGGACGTCGTCGAGCTAGCTGCTGCCGTAGGGGTTTCCGAAGCGTACAAGATGCCATTACTCGTCGCTGCAGAGCTGCTGCTTGACGAGTCGCCGTCTTGCCTCCGAGTGATGGCGGTCAGTGGATCAGAGTCCGGCAGTGTGTCGAAGGACGCTCGCTTTTGACTCCTGCTGTTAAACGTGACGAGGTTGTTCTGGAGACTGCAATCCATGTCTGAGCTTGAGAAGAGACCAAGCAGTTCTTGTGCGTCAAGTGGTATGCTGAAGTTGGACTCAGCCCCGGCAATTAATCGCGGGATTGCGTTGCCGACTGTCGCATTGTCCGATGATCCGACCGACGTGCTTGTACAGCCAGCATCTGACAACACCGAACAGGTGAGACCAGTATACCCACTTATACAAAGACACTCACAGTACCCGCTACTGCTGAGAATATTAGTCCCACCATTATGACAAGTCAATTTTTGTTCGCAAGCTCCAACCTTTGTCGATGTGTTGTCGTTCTGCTTGGGAATGACGATCAACACGACTGGCACGATGACGGCTGCTGCGACGAGGAGTAAGAGGAGTATCATCAGCAACCAAAAAGCCCACACCGGCATGCCGCAGCATTTCCTCTTCCGCTTTACCCCACCAGCGTCACTATCGCTAGGGAGTTCGGAGTGACGAAAGCGTGAGCTCCAGCGACCGTTTCGTGATTCGGGGGGTGTGGCAAGGGCAGGTGGCGGGAAGGAAGCAAGGATGTCAGAAATACTTCCAGACCGCCTCTTCTCGCCATCTGCTGCACCATCCAGCCAGTTCATACCCAGCCGACTTGCAGTCTTGCCACGATCCAAGTTGGAGGCAAGTTTCGTCGCTCTACGGATCAGATCGGGTAAGCTGGTCAACGAGCCGCGTGCTTCAGCATCTCGTACCGCGTCAACATTAATGCGCGGTGGTCGATGCTTGCC
The DNA here is from genome assembly GCA_001578225.1 of Pseudocercospora musae. NCBI lineage: Eukaryota > Fungi > Ascomycota > Dothideomycetes > Mycosphaerellales > Mycosphaerellaceae > Pseudocercospora > Pseudocercospora musae. The sequence continues at coordinate 95,821 of LFZO01000046.1, forward strand.
AGCACGATCTGAAAGTCCGCCCATGGGCTGCTTAAGCTCTTGGGCTTCCTTCGCACTGAGCGCGCCTCCTTTCTCAAGACTGCCGATGATCGATTCCACGCGCGGGTCGACAGCCGGGGCGAGAGGCGAACGTGGCTGTGATCGCACCGGGTGGAGTTGGTTCGCAAGTTCTGCCCCAAGAAGATCTTTCGATCTTTTTCGTCGCAGGTCGCTGCCCTCAGACTCTGAAGAATCAGAAGCATCGAGAAGGCCGGTACCAGATCGCAACACTTCTTCTGGAGTCTGCTTTCCTGACTTCGGGTTTGACTCTGGCTGCTGCATGTAGCCTGCCGCAGCAGAGACAGCTACCGTGGGAGCGGCTATCTGCCTATCCTCCCGGACTGGTTCCGAGGCAGCACCAGGCCGCGCGTGCCCTTCGAGTCTTTCCTGGGCCAGAGCTCTTGATCGTTCTGTCCTTTCGGGAGTGCTTGCTGTCGCTAATGGCGCCGGCGCTGCTTCTGATATGCTTTGCTGCTGGCTTGGAAGACTCGCGATGCCACTCTTCGGGTCACCGGTGATACTTCCACTGCTTTTTCGGACCCTGTCGCTACTCGTTACTGTGGTCAAAGTAGGTTTGCTCTTTTTGCCGAGACTAGCTTGGCGAACGACTGTGACTTCGGGACGCGAATTTTCTCGATACTGTTGGTGTGGTTCTGGTGTACGGATGTGTCCTCGGGCGATCGCCGGTTCTGTTGGGGAATCGTCAAAGTCTTCGTCTTCGTCGGATTCTGATAGGAGATCTGGTCGCTGTAGTGGCTGATGACCTCCTTCTCTGCCGCGCTCGAGGTGAAGCTGGGAAATGCCGATCGGGATCGCATTGCTGCTGGCGAAGGAAGTCTTGCTGTCGTGGGCTCCTGTGTGTACGCTGCCTGTTCGTAAACTGCTTCCTCGCATGCTGTCTGTTTCTTCGGCAATTGGCATCACCGGACCGACGTGAGGGTAGTAGGATGAAGGGCCTCGTCGCGCAGACGGCGGCGGCCCCAGCGGTGGTCTTTGATTTGCGCGTCCGTATACAGCTTGCTGAGGCTTCTGCAGTCCTGCATACGCTGTGGTCAACGAAGACGCTTGCGACTGGGGCAGGGGTCTGCTCGGAGGTGGGAAATGTGGTGGAGGCGCGGCATAGCTGTAGCCTTCGCCATTCCATTGACCAGTCCCATGATGCGATGGCGGTGGAGGTAGTGGTTGGCGGTGCTGTCGACCCGGCGAAGCTACATAATGGTTTCGCGGCTGGTCTAGGATGTGTTGCTGATAATGAGGTCGCTGAGGCTGCTCATTAGGTCTCTGAGGTCTTTGCGGTGGCCTTCTGGGAGTGGTGCGTGCCGGCGATGAAGATGCGCGAGGCTGGGCAGGGAGTGGCCATTGGTCGTTTTGACTATAGTGCTCTGGGTAGTTACAAGCAGGCGCGTCGTACATGTCCTGCGATATCTCCCAGGCGTTGCTATTCGGAGGGTAAGAATGTTGCTGAAGCTGAGATTCGCTGGATGTTGTTGGGATTCGAGCAGAAGGGCTCTGAGCAGGAGGACAATTCGGTGTCATGGGTGGGTGTGGGCGCATGCGATGGTGGTGCGGGCGAGGTATGCGAGTGTGGTGTGGCGGGGACTGGTCATCGGGGATGCCAGCGCCATAAGCGTGGTCGTAGTAAGGTCGACTCATGTTGCGAGCAAGGCAAGGCAGGCGTGTGGGGGCGAGAGCAGGTGCGTTGCAGCGGGCGCATGCAGGCCAGGATTGTGTTTTCGTATGGTTGGCGTTGTGAAGGAGCGTGCGATGCGGCTTTGGTGCGATCAAATGCTGTGTTCCTGCGCCGCACGTGCTGTGTTTCTGCACAGCAGAAGTTCGTGCACGGCAAAAAAAGTTCCTGCATAGCAAAAGCCAGTAAGCAACCTGGGCCACAGCCTTCTCCAGCAATTCGTACGTAGATTACTTACAATGCTGCTTAACGAGCGGCTATCTATCGTGACCTATGGATGCGGTGAGCATTGGCTTGTCTTCCAGCACGTTGGCCAGCCTCCGCCAGCGCCAGCGGACACTCACCAGACGATATCAAGTTTGCAAACACGAGCGATTGGTGATGGCGGGGAATCATTCATCTTCCACAGCAGCAGCAGCAGCAGCAGCGTTCTTCCTCCTCCTCTTCAGCAGCTCGCCGTCGCCCGATAACTTGCCCTGTTATGCAATCGAAGCGCGAAACAGCAAAGGACGCGACGGGTATGCACATCAAACGGTGCTACCGCTCCAGCAGCAAAGCAAAGCCTGCGTCTGGGTTTCAACTTTCAGCCAGCTTTCAGGCACCCTGGTCCAGCCTCGACGCTAATCACGAGAGTAGTATCACTGCCGTCGTCTGCAATAATGCTCCCAATCTCATCTCGCCGTCTCATGTACATATACGGAATCGCACCGAAGCGTCTGCAACGAACGACCAACGCCTGTAGCTTGTGTAGCTTCCACCTGTTTCGCCGCGAAGATCGCAGTGCCAGATACCGGATGATGTCGAAGCGCGCAGCACGTCCGGGATGCCTTGGATATGAGTCGAGTCGAAGCCGGCAGAAACGTGCACCGGCAGCAGTATGTAATAATGTATGCAGTGTGATCCGGAAAGCCCTTCTGCACACCCGCAGGATACAGCACGCAATCTCGCGATGCGCTTCCTCACACCCGGTACAGACATCATCTCCGCCTAGTTACTCAGTAGATCAACAAACATCCTGAGACGCGCTGGAACGCGCTGCTCATGCCTCATGCCTCATGCCTCATGCCCGCATTCCAACTGCATACCAAAAAGCAATAATGACACACGTTGTTGCGGCCACGAGGCCGAGGCTGAACTTTCTTCTACGCCAGCGTCGAAGTATATCTCAAACCTGAGTGTGCCATGACACTGTGCGCAACATCTTTCCCCTAGCTCAATAGAGGCATCGACACGACATAACGTGCGTGCGTCCTTCCACCCCCAGCCATCTCACAACGCTGTGTCGAGGGGACAAGTATTACTTAATGCTGCTATGATACGTGATGCCGAAAGTTCGACAATGAACCTCGTGGCTTCCTCCTCCAAGCGACCTTCTGCTCTCAGCTTCCTGATGTATTGACGTGGCATGACGGTATAGCAGTAACAAGAGCCGACCATCATGTACTCGTCACCTGCTGGCCGCAACAAGAACGGCACGCTGGCGCCGAACAGCACGGCACCAACATCGCCCGGTCGTGCATCGTTGGAAGCCATGCCAATGCGGCCAGTATCGGTCACGAAGAATCGATGCTTCGCACTGCCGCTTTTCGTCAAGGTCGATGTGAGAAAGATTGCAAGCAGTCACGACCGGGGTCGGTGATACTTTGATCCATCCATTACAGATGCACCTTCCGCAAGAGTGCTGCATCGGTCGGATGTCATTGCCTTCGAGGCGCGCATTGACGACGCAAGCAACTTGCTTGTACAGTATGCGATTTCGCGTGTACTGTTCTGCACGACCAGCATGACAAAGTACTGACCCTCAAACCACGAGCACCCTACTTACAAGCATACATTCAGCATAGCGACAATAGGTAGCTATGGATGTAGACATGCTTTCACCGCAGACGAAAGAGAACAACTCTCCAGGTGTGTCATGAATACGAGGGATCATTCTTGTTTTCTAGCTGCCGACTATTGATTTCTTAAGCAGTCTTTTACCCCGAACTACCATCGCCACCGAGCAACACATTCACGCACGCCAACGCATCTTCTCCAACATGGCATTCCCCTTCGAATGTCTCTCGCAAGCGAGCTCCACGCCTGCCTGGCTTGGCAGATACTCCTGCTCGGCCTTCGTTTTCACAGCAGATGTTGAAGCATTGGTCTACAAGCACTCCCAAACTACCGCAAGAGCACCTTGTGTCCGTACAAGGGGACTCCTCGTCCCCAAAAGACACTTGCATCTCCTCTCCAAACTCAGAGGAAGACCCTTTGAACGATCTCGAGCGGGCAGTGGCTATGGAATTTCCAAATTCTCCAAATTCGAAACAGCGAAGGAAGACTTTGTTCATTCCGGGTCCGCATTGCCGTCAATATGATAGCGATGACACTTCTGAGGCTTGGACGGGGGATGAGATCTTTCTAGGCAAGAGAGAAGGACCAAAGGTGTCGAGGGTAGCCGTGTCGCCTGGACGTTGCAAGCGAACGGGCCTGGGTAGTCCGTTAAGAAATTGTGTCGCCCGCACTCCAGAGGAGAAGCCGCGAAGAGATGCTCAACTGCTTTCGAAGGACAGCGACGACTCCATGGGCGTCGACACCGAGGCCGAACCCGACCAAATGGATGAGGATACATTCGTGACTGCACGTCAAGACATCCGAGGCGATAGCGATGACTGTGAAGACTCGGGGAACTGCTCATCAGCACAGGACCCGGGCGCCGAGAGCCCGCCCAAGGTGTCCAAAGGCAGCAGATTTTTCGGTATGCGCCCCGGCCCTCTCTATTCCAAGTTACCAGAATCTACAAACAGCACCGATCTTGACCTCTCCCCAGCTCCCGCCGGAACATCGAAGCATATGCAGGTCTCCCAAGAGAATCTCCAGAAATGGAACAAGGCTCAGCTGAGCAGGCCACGCACGTCTCGCTTCTAGCATCCTGCGGCAGTAACGCGTGGCACGTGTCGTAAGTGCGAGGCTTGCATGCAGAATATAGAGCTTGAGGGCTGATTTTGGCCGGAAGATCTCAAGTCTCACGCTCAGCTGCAGTCCAAAGTGGTCATCAAACCCTCCAAGAGAATGCCCAGGCTTAGCGAATCCGGGGTCCAAATACCTACACTCTACAGCACATGTCGTGAGTCTCGGATCCGTGTGCAAGATGCGTAGCTGCTGTGCTGATGTGCATCGTTTGTGTAGATCTGAAGACCAAGACGCGAGCAGACATGGCCTTGGAGTCGGAGCATACATCAAGTGATGCAGATGACGAAGACGAGAGCCCGGTTGAGGACGCGACAGATAGTCCGGTTTGATGGAGACGAATATCTTGTACGGCGTGGGGGATGTGATGCGCTCCAAAATGTCCAATTTGGATGAGATACACTCAGAATAGACGAATGCTATAGTATCCGCTCTTCTCGCTTGTGCTTCAGGCTCCGCTCTTCGTGCTCGTCTCAAAACTGCTCCGAAACCTGAGCGTAGCTATGTCATCTTGATCACATTTCTCTTGGTACTTGATAGCAGGAATCTTCTTGTCAAGCTCCACTGCCTCACTGCTAACCTGAACAACTGTCTCCGCTTGGACGGTCCCGCGTGGCTGGAAAAGTTGCTCAGAGCTTTCGTTTCTGTGATGGCGAGCAGCGCTCGGCTGTGGTAATTTTGATCTCGACTCTCGACCTCCTCCGACTGCATGGTAGCTTCAATCGTGCGTGGTACTGGTCCCGAATCCGTAATCTGGACGATAGTGGGTGAAAGTATGGAATGTATCCCAAGCTCGCAAATCCTCGCATGACCACATGTGTCTGGACCAAATAGCAAAGATTTTCCTGGTGACACCAACAAGGAACAGGGCCAGTCCAATTGACACCGGCTTCCTTTGATATTAGGTTGAAGGGCCGAGTCAAGCCAACCGTTTGACGTGATCATGGCACCGCAAATCAATATGCGAGACTGCGACGCCAATCACATTCTTGAGTCGAGCTATGATCAACGGCAGTGTGCATACCACGTAGAGAAATCGGGTTGGCGATGACCATTTTGCCTGCGGACTGGGCTCGTACGTGCATGTCTTCGTCCGTGTAGAAGGATTTCTGGACTCTTTTCCGAAGGATTATAAAGATTATGCCGTATAAGGTCAGGGCCCTCCCGAACTCTGCTATGATTGGATTATCTAGAAGTAGTGTAGCCATAGTCGTTCGTTTACGTATTGGTGGTTGACCGAACACCATGCGCCGGCGCGTGTGTAGAAGTCGACGGGATGTATGGCGATGCCAATGATTGCGCAGAGGTAGTTGAACGACCATGAGCTGATTACCGTGAGCATGAAGGACCGATTGGAGAGTCGGTGGTCGAAGATGATGTCGACAAACGAGTGCATTGCGATTGCGAACAGTGAACGGTCCGCCTAGCCAGATCCCCGGTTGATATGAACCATGCTTGAGCCCAACATGTTGTTGTCCCCGAGGTGACGGAGTTATGCAGCACGTGCCTTGCGTTCAGAATGAAAGCCACTGATTGAAGCACGTCCGCCAATGTGAGGATGAAGATCAGGATGATGAATTGATTTGCCCTTGTTTGGCTCCTTCTCTTCCAGGTGACGAGTCTGTCTATGGGCCAGACACAGAGACAGAATGCTCGCGCTGACCAGGGAGACCAGAGCGACACCAGATAGTGCTTCCAGACCGCGTTTTAGAGAAGGTGAAAGATATGGTAGAGTTACCGGAGAGCCAATATCAGGAATGGTTCCCTGCGTCGAGGCTTCTGCCATTCTCTATCTCGGCCAGACGTGCCAAAGTTCGCAACGGTCCAGGCTGAGTGCCTGACGGACGGCATTGCCCTTTTTTCATTGCGTACAAGGGCTGTGCTCTTGATCTAGTCTCGGACGAAGGGTTCCGAAGTATTTGCTGAAGAGTTCGATAGCGCGTTCAGGACCGGATGAGAGGTTGTGGAAATGCGTTGTAACTTCGTTCCAATCAGGCAGAATCGAAGGGCATGGCAAGCTTGAACTCTGAGCACTCGGAGAGCCGCATGCACTTGTGCAGAACGTCGTCGATAGCCTAAACGAGGGCCGAAAAGGCAGTAGTAGGGGTTCATACCATTGGGGCTGCTGGTCGCTGTCGTCGGCAGCGAGTCGACAGATAGTACTATGGCGATCAGGCGACTACCTCCCGATGTTCTCTCGAAATGTTTGCCGGCGGCCAACGTGTTTGGAAGCGCCACATCTGCCACAGCTGACATGCTGTGCGATTTGTATAGGGCTAAGTAGACATAGTCGTACGAGATGGCGAGATTGCACTGTGATCTTGTCATTTGGACGAGGTCTGCCGTGTCTGAGCAAGCGTGGTAGGACCAAAGACCGATTTGCGTTTCGGATTGAAATCGAATTTGGGTTCGATTTCAGAACGACAAACTTGATCCGTGCTTGCTTTCTCGCCAGAATGAACAACAGACAATGTCGTTCGGCTTAATTAGCAGTCGCAAAATACCCATTTGTCGAAGCATGACTCTGCACTAGATTGGGAGCTCCGATCATTGATCTAGAAGTCAGTGGACGACACAAGCCATCCCATTCCCATCGTGACATGTAGATCTTTCCGACGTCACTCCTCACGACTTGAAGTACTCAGCGCAGTCTGATCAGGCCCAATATTTCCCAACCACATCTTTCACATCCTCAATCATGCCCTTTGGATCCTCCAAACATGCAAAATGTCCCGCCTCATCCCTCTCCTTATACCAAACCAAGTTTCCCGTGCTCTCCACTGCCCTCTCACTGTTAGGAGCAGTATCGAACCTCATACTCGTATATCCAAAAGGACACTTGATGCGATTCTCCTCTGCAATGCAATATGAAGCGAATTGATCATGTCGAGGGTTCTCGTAATAGATCAGGGCACTCGTGGCGATGCAACGAGTGAAATAGTATAGGCTGACGGTGGCAAGGATGTGGTCCAGCCAGTGGGGAGAGTAGTGGGTGGTTGGGTTGGAGGCTTCGTGGTACTGCGCGGGAGGGAAGATTAACGTGATTATAAGATGGGAGGAATGGTGGGATGCTCACCTTCTCACCAATGAAAGTCATCAACCCCACAGGACTATCCTCTACCATCCACCCCAGACTCTGAGGTCTCGTTCTCATCAACACGGCATAGCCGACATGTTCACTCCTCCAAATCTCTCCTTTCTCCTTACACTTCCTCTCCCTCTCCGTCATCTCTGCGCCCCCCGGCAAGGCACCCGGACACCAATTCAAATGCATAACGCTACATCTTTCAGAAAACTGCGCTCCCAACTCTCTCGCAACCATAGCTCCCCAATCCCCAGCTTGAACACAATACTTCTCATAACCTAACCTCCGCATCAAGGTATCAAAAACCCGGGCCGTATCCTTCACAGTCCAACCTTTTCTTTTCGGAGGAGAACTCCAGCAAAATCCAGGCAATGAAGGGACGATACAATCGAATCCGGATTGATTGAGGGGTCTTATTACTTCGCTGAATTCATAGAATGAGCCTGGCCATCCGTGGATCGTGAGAATGGGAATTGCACTCGAGGAAGTCGATTTCTGATGTATAAAATGTACATTCAGTTCCTCAATTTCCGTGGTAAAGTGATTGAATTGGGATATGCGAGCTTCGGCTGCGGACCAGGAGAATTTGTGGAGCCAGTATTCGTAGAGGTATTTCGCCCACTTGGTAGCAATTCCGTAATCGTTGCCAGTGTCTGGGAGGATGTCGGAAGTTGGGATTCGAACATCGCGAAGTTTTGTATGGAGGCGTTCGACTTCGCGGATATCGATGTGCGGGTTGAAAGGGAGGATTTCTTCTGATTGAGGCGGCATGGCGTACCAAAAGTTTGATGGCTACGTGCTGAGGTTGATGTGAAGTCGGATGTATGGGATAGCTGTTTCAACCGAGGGGGGTGGATTGAAGTTGCAGATTAGTGTCTTCTGTGTTGTCCTCTTTTTCCTGGGCTGTAGCGACCGCTGATTCAGAGGTGTTGACGAACGGATGATGTTCATCGGAAGCTTAAGCTCGAAGATTCACTTCCGCTTCCGTCATGCGTGAGGAGCATTCCACGTGATTGACGTGGACTTTGTGTGATGAACGGACTGAACTGTGAATGATAAGGAATTGAGATAGGAAGGAACAGGGGAGCACATGACTAATGGAGGATGACTCATGGCTCCTAGCTCCTACTTTGTATCTAGCGAGAACTCTCGACTCTACACTAAATCAATTAACTCTTTACAATTATAATAATTAGTAGCTTTGTATATACTAATACTCTCTACTAGGTATTATACGAGACGCTACTAGGATAGAGTTAGATCTAAGAGCCGACCTCGACTAAGGGCTCTACTACTTGTCCCTACTACTCTATAGGTCTACTACGAATAAACCCCCTCGAGGAACCGATAGACGAAGTTAGGTCTTTTACTATATTTACGCGAACTAACCGAGTCGCTAATATAGAAGCTAAGGCCTACCTTTTACGCTTCCTATAGGATTTTGTAGCGACCGAGACCTATCTACCTATATAGCTAGACTTATCTATATACCGATAACAAGCCTAGAGTACCTTCCTACTATTCTATAGAAGGAACTATAGCCTAAATTCTCCTATAGTAACTACTAGGGGAATAGGGAAGTTACTAAGCAAGGTATAGAGGTTACCTACTAAGGCATAGTTAGCTACCCCTATATTAGCTACTCCTATATTAGCTACCTCTATATCTACGACGACTACCCGACCGTTATTATCTTCGACTATTAGACTAGAAATATTAAGTACTTAAGTAACTAGTATACCTAGTAATATATCGAACTAGCTAGAACCGGTAACCGGGCTTGCGCCCGAAGTCATCGCCGTAATTCGAGAAGTAGTTACCTAAGCCTTTACTAAAATTAGTAATAATACGGAACGTAACCTAGCCGGTAATATATCCGGCGTAGTAGACGATTAGGGAATAATTAATAACGCTAATAGTATAGACCGACTAAGGGACTAAGAGATTGGTTTCTTCTAGCCTAATCTACCGAAAGGTAAGGAAGACCTAATAGTCATAGGATCTAATACCTTCTTCCGAGATATTAATATCTTTATCGACTAACTAAAAGATATAGCTACCTACCGAGGCGTAGAACGAGTTAAGGCTAGAATACCGGTAGTACTATAGGGTACTACTCTAACCTAGTATACTAACATATTAGATAACCTAGCGAAGGAAGGTCTACGCTATACTCTAGGATTAGATTACTAGGTAACGACCTTAAGAGAGAACTTCTAAGCCCTACTATCGGAGTTACTATATAAGCTAGCTCGTATTAAATATTCTCTAACTAATACTACTAACCGACGGAATACGGATAGATACCTTAGTAAGGTAATCCGCTATACTCGCAACTCTAGCCTAATTAGTAAGACTTAGTAACTAACGTATACCTAGAATAGTATCGATATAGAGCTACGTCGTAGTATCTAGCTACTAACGAACTAAGACACTATCGTATCTTTTAGATAGAGGCTTAAGGAAGAGTAACCGATATAGGCTAAACTAGCTCGACGATAGAACCGTCGCACTATAGCAAGTACTATAGCGATACCTTTATCGCAACTATTTACTAATCGGGAAACGGATAAGTAACTAGTACGAGAACGAGACTCTCGAGACTACCGTCTACTAACGGATTAGCGCTCGGAGTACTAGAAGCTATAGACTAATAATATGCGATTATAGTCGTAGCGACGAGACGTACCGTTAGGCAACTAATAGAGCTTTCGAAAGTAGCCCGACTAACGAGAATATATAAAAGAGTTAAAAGCTACTAACAAGACTAGCGACAAGAAGGCTTAACCGTTAAAGCCATTTGCTTAGAAGAAGAAGTTTGATTCTAATTAGTTAGAAGTAACTAAGGAGGGAGATAAAGAAGATTTAGATAAAGAGGAAGTACTATATATTAGATCTACTAAGGGATCGGAAGATAAGTAGGAAAGCGATAGCGCTAAGGCTAATATAGTAGATATACTAGATATTAACTAACTAAGCATCGATCTAACGTACATATATACGGTATATCGATAGGAGTTTACGTCGTCTAACAAGCTACATTCGTATCTATAGACTAAGTATCGGTAAAAGTCCTAGCGGCTACCCGATCCGATAAGCAAACGGAAGAGATTACTAGATATACTATAGTATAGGCTTATATTAACGGACTAGTAATAGAGATATGTCTAGATAGCGGTAACCCAATTACGCTTATAGACCGAGCTCTAGCGCAATAGCGATATCTAAATAAAATACTAATAAAGGTATCTTAATCCAAATTAGTTCGAGGAGTAGGTAACAAGATTACCTACCTCGAAGAAGAAATAATTATCGATATAGTGTTTGCTAACGGAGTTACTATATCTACGAAGGCCTACTTAATAAATAGGCTAGCTACTAGTGTCCTACTAGGTATAGATTTAATATTAAGAGAGAAGCTAGTATTGTCGTTTACCGACCGATAGATATATTTCCCTAATAGTACTACTATAGTAATAAGTGTAATATAGAATAGAAGGAAACCGAGAGTCCTACTATCGTTTATTATTATAACCGAGGAGCCGGAACTAGAGAAGCCTAGCCTAATAGGCACTATATTGTTTAGTAACGAAGAAACTAGGAGCAAGTATAACGCCCTATTAGACCGACACTAGTAACTGTTTACCGACGATAGCCGTTTCGCTAAGGTTTAACCCGAGGATTAAATGTCGATACCGTTAGTAAGCGACTAGAAAGTAGCTAGGGCTAAATTAGCCTATAAGGTCTATCTAATAGGTCTAAAGGAACGAGAGGTAATCGATAAGGTTTATAACAAGTTATAAGCTTAAGGACGTATATACTAGACTAAGGAACCGACGCCCTTTAGCTTCCCTACCTTCGTAGTATAGAAGGAATTAGCCGAGGAACGTAAGGGTAGGGTAGTAGTCGATATCCGTAGCCTTAACCGTATTACGATAATAGACGCCTACCTAATACCGCTATAAGGCGACGTACTATCTACGGTATAGGGAGCTAAGTTTATCTCTACTATCGATATAAAAGCGTTCTTCTACTAGTAGTTAGTTAAGGAAGAAGACTAGTACAAACTATCTATAGTATCCTATCGAGGCTAAGAAACTTATAATGTAGCTATAATAGGATACAAAAACGCTCTACCTTATATATAACGATAGATCGATCGGATTTTATAAACCGAAGGCGTAAGCGGGTTCGCAAAAGCTTTTATTAATAATATCGTTATCTATAGCCTAACTCTAGACGAGCATTTAGACTACCTAAATCGCGTATTCAATGCCCTTAACCTATATTAACTTACGGTTACTCCGGAGAAAGCCTTTATTAGGTACCTATTAATTTAGCTACTTAGCTAACGAGTAGATACTTTAGGCGTTACAATAGTAACCGACAAACTAGCCGCTATCGCAAAGTTAAGGTTTCTACGAACGCTAAAGGACCTTAAACACTACCTTAGACTAACTAGATAGCTACGAACCTATATCGGTTACTATGCCTAGCTTACTAAGCCCTTATAGAAGATCAAGATCGAGAGACTTAAGCAAGTACTAGCGGTAGGTTATGGCCGCAAATACTATACGGCTACTACGTAAATCGAGGCGACGGACGAATAGATAGCTACTTTTAAGGCTCTATAGTAGGCATTTACGAAGCCCTTAATACTAGTACATTTCGCAAGGAACCGACCGTTATATATCTATATAGATACTTTAAAGAAAAGAGGTTTTAGAGTAATAATTGCCTATATCGAGGGCGATACGATTACTAAAAATCCGAGTAGAACTAAGATATAACTAATCCTTTTTTTATCGAAGACACTATTAAGCGCCGAACGAAGATATTAGCTAACCGAGCTAGAGGTTATATACTTGGTATAGACAATTAAGCGCGTACGATAGATAGTAGAAGTATACGAGTTAACCGTAATAGTACTAACTAACTATACTATAACCGTTAGAATTGTAAACTAGATAGTACTTACCTTATTATTAGTAGATAAGCTTAATAACCGACTAACAAGGTTATCTTAGTACCTATTACTCTTCCGACTAAAGGTTATCTATAAGCTAGGAAGAGACTATATAGTACCCGATATATTATCGCGACTAGAAATAGTAGACGATAGTTATCCGGAAGGCGACGTACTAGAAGAGCTCTAGACTAACAATGTAACTATGTTGTAAATAGATAGGGCATTTAAGTAACAGTTACTAAAGGCCTACGAAGAGGATAAGTACTAGAGCAATATAAAGGCAATAGTTCAAATAGCGGAACTAGGCTTAATATCCTTCTTAGTAGACGAAGAGGGACTAATATAGCTCGATAAGCCCTAGAACGACGGACAAAGGCTCTATATACCGAAGGTTCTAGAAGGAGATGTTTTTAGTAGTATCTATAATAATTAATACTATATCGGATTCTATCGAGCCTACGTACGTATTAACGATTAGTACTATATTAGGAAACTAGCGAAGCGACTAAAAGCGTATTTGAGACATTGCTAGGAATGCATAGAGCTATAGACTTAGCGCTATAGACTATATAGAGCTTTAAACCCGATCTAGTCCCTACCTATACTATTTTATACGATAACGATCGACTTTATTATAGCTTTATCGACGTAGGAGACGAACGCGGTACTTATAGTAACTAATAAATATACTAAGAAGGTCTTGCTAGTTGTAGGAAATAATAAATACTTAGCTAAAGCTTAGGCGAACTAACTACTAGACGAACTATTCCGATACGACTAGGGATTACTAACTATTATTATATCCGATCGAGATCCAAAGTTTACGGCCGAGATATAGAAAGCTATTTTTAAGCGACTAAAGGTCAAGCTATTAATAACTATAGCCTATTATCTACAAGCGGACGGATAATCCGAGCGAACGAACTAAACGGTCGAGATTACTCTACGATTCTTTCTTACTTAATATCCGGATAGAGATATAGAATTAGAATACGCTATCCCGCATATCTAGCTAGTACTAAATAATTCGGTTAACGCTTTAACTAGGCTATCGCCTAACTAGGTACTAATAGGTTTCAATCCTAGGGAACTAGCGTAGATAGTAGTAACTAGAGTAGGAGCTAACCTAGCTAAGGAACGAGAGATCTATCGCAAGGAAGTAGAGAACAACGTAGCCTATACTTAAGTAGCTATAAAGTAACGATACGATTCTCAATATCTACTATAGAAACTAGCTATTAGTAATTTAGTCTATCTATAACTAAAGAACTACGCTATACCGGGAGTTAGGAACCGTAAGCTAACACCGCTAAGAATCGGACCGTATTAGGTAAAGAAGGTAATGTCTTCGGGGTTAGTATACTAGATTAATCTACTAAAGAACTAGAGGATACATCCTATAGTCTCTATCCGGGAATTAGAACTATACCCGAATATAGACGACCCCTATAAGCGAGTAACTAGGCAACCGTTAAGAACGCGTATCGACTAAGGAGACATACTACTAGAAATAGAGGCATTGAGGGAACGACGTATAAGACGTATAGGCCGGAATTGAAAGGAGATTATTAAGTACCTAGTTAGATAGAAGAAAGTAGGACTAGGAGAGGATAAATAGGTACGAACGGAGGCTATACTACCGAACTTAGTAAGGGTATATAACTGTCGTTACTACTAGTAGCTAACTAAGAGGATTATCGGAAGTATTAAATTAGATTAGGCAAGTACGCAAAAGCTTACTTCGTAAACGGTAGGCACGTACGGTTTAATTACGTTATTAGGCGTAGATATAACTTTATATTTGCGCGATATTAATAACGCGATATCGACAATAATACCTAGACTACGATATCTATTATAGCTAGTATAGGAGATCGTATAGAAGATTACGCGGCTAAACCGCTTAAGACAAAGCTACCGATCTATAAAGAACTACGCGAGCGCGCGCGCGAATAGGCTATATAACGAGAGTAACGAAATACCGTCCTAGAAGCTCCTATAACCTTTATAGCAATTAATGAGCGCTAGCGTACTAAGCGCTAGCGTGCCTATATTATAGAGAAACAGAACTAGGCCCTAATAGAGCCGGCGACTAAGCCGACTAAGTAGAAGGCAACTAAGTAGAAGGCGCCCCTAACCTTTATAGTAGGCAATAAGAGAACTAATCCGTTCGATAGGCGTTCGCTATTTAAGGAACCGTACAAGAGAACTAACCCGTTTAGCGATAGTTTTTAGCTAGAGCTTAGCGACGATAGGCTACCTCCTAAGGTACCGATACTAAAGCGGAATAAGAACAAATAGAAGATAAAGAAGACCTACGTTACTCCCGACAAAGCGGAACTAAAGGAACTAAAGGACTACCTTTTAAAGGATTATATATCGAGCGACGACGAACTAGATAAGGAGACGACTATACGTAAGCTACGCGATAAGATATCTCTATAGGAAGTTAGGTCGGAGATTCTAGCTACCTTAACTAAGTAGACTAAGGAAAAGCTAAAGCGTAAGAAGCTAACGCCTAAGCTAGGCGGTACTACGAGACCCCGAGCTAGTAAGTCTAAGCTCGGGGCCTTAACCGAAGAATAGAGGAACGAGCGTTTCTATCGGTTACGAGAATTTAACGAACTACGAATTCGTATTAAGAGCAACTTTATCTACCTACTAGCCGACGACTAAAACTAGCTAAATAAGCTAGACCTAGCTCGGGTTAATACGATTTAGGAACTAAGTAAAGAGAAGGTTTCCGATTAGGGTACGAAAATCGGCTATATAGAGGAGAATCGGCTAATAGCCGATATTATAGCGATATAGTTATAAGTAGTAGGATCTAGTAAGATAGCTTGTCGAGCCCTCCTTACAAAATAGGCAACTATAAGAAACTTGCCGGAAGCGTACGAACTAACTATACTTTTAGACTATATAAAGGGATCTCCTATTTAGGGAGCTACTATAGTAAAGACTAATCTAGCTAATAGAGAAACCGAGACGGAGGCTAAGCTTAAGCCTAAGCCTAAGGTCCTAACTAATTAGTATATAGCTATAAGCTATATCGGTACCTAGGTAGAGGTACTTAGAGAAACTAAGTAGTTTCGAAGTATAGCTATATAGACCGACGAAGCCGACCTAGACCGATACCGTTTCGTAATCGACTAAAAGTAGCGTTATAAGTAACGTTTAGTAGCCCTAACGAACCGGCTAAACGAAGAGGAACTTAAGTATATTATTAATAGAGAAGATATCGACTAAGTATATAACGACATTCTTCGTAAGAAGCTAGCGGCTATAAAGGACCTCGAGAAGGAACTAACTAAGTACTATAAGCTATAAGCTAGTTAGGCTATTTTAGCGTATAAGGGAACCGATAAGACTAAGGACGAGCTAACTAGAAGCGACGCGGATACTAAAGGAATGAGCGAGTAAGGCAACCGGCACGAGGACGTGCTATTTCTTTTGTTATACCGGCAGACTAATAAGGAATTGAGATAGGAAGGAACAGGGGAGCATATAACTAATAGAGGATAACTCATGGCTCCTAGCTCCTACTTTGTATCTAGCGAGAACTCTCGACTCTACACTGAATCAATCAACTCTTCACAATCATAACAGTGAATGAACGACCAGCGCCTTATATGAGGTAGGTATGCAAGACATCTGTACACTATTCAACAACAGCGATCTCTCCAAATTCCACAATGCGACTCCCAAATGCCGCTTTGTGCTCTATAGCTTTTGCTGTGAGCGCATCTCATCTTAACCATTCAAGGAACGCCTGCGCTATGCATCCCAATATTCCCATATCAAAACAGCGAATCGTGTATGTGGAGCGAAAGCGTTCATCCTGCAATCAGAACCCACAACAAAAAGAAAATCATGAGCACTCCGAACATCTTGGCGATCAGCCATCGGTTGCCTTGTACGCGGCTCCAGTATTTCATGAGTTCTCGCTGGGCGCCTTCCACATTGTCGACAACGTCATCGGTGTTCGCGTCAATTCGCTGAATCTGTTCTGCTTGCTCGCTGACCATTTGGGCGAGCTGGCCGAAAATACCGCCGAGCTCGTTGATGGTGCGTTCGATCGCTTCTATAGCCTGGCCTCGCTCTTGCAGGTATGCGCTGGAGTTTGAGCCTTCTTCCATGATCTGCAGCTGCGACTGGTTCATTTGCATGGGCGCACCAGTGCCAGAGTACAGAGCTGAGGAACTGCTTGGTTCTAGGCTGAGCACGTCGGCTCCACCGGAATGTTGACCAGATTGTCCAGGTTTGGGACTTCTGCCTCGTGATGGCGTTTGATATAAGGGAGAGTCTGTTCGCCCGGGATCTAAGCGCTCGGCATGGGTCTGTCGCGACACGTCTCCCACAAAATTCTCCTGCCTTTGCCTCGACGCTTGGATATTCTGCGTCCTGACTTCGAGGACCTCTTTAAAGCTAGCCGTGACATCCGCCAGTCTGCCCTGGAGCAGCACAGTCACGTTCTTATTGTGCTCTCCCTCTTGCGCCGCAACACCAGTCGCTTGCGCATTCATGGCTTTCTGGGACTGCTGTAATTGCTGGATTTGATGGTTGAGTCCGGCCAAGTCCTGCTTAATGACGAACGTCAATTCGGCAATCTCGACAGGCCGGTCGTCGAAGAGGGTCTTCTTTCGCGCCAATTCTCCCAGTCGCTGTAGTTTCCCCATTGTCGCGCTGATGCCTCTACCAATGCCCGCGGCACTGCGCGCAAACTCGGAGCGCTGTTTTCGCGTCGGCGGAGTCGCGGAGCCATTGTGCTGTGGAAGGAGTGGTTGCGACTGCGCACCTCCTGCTTTCCGTTGGCGCGCGAGCGACTTCTGGGCCTGAGTGAGGATTGAACGGAATTCGGGGGTACGGTCCTGGATGGAAGAGTGTGTCGCCATGGTGAGCATGTTCATGTCTCGGCGGGCGCAATGCAAAATGTGCAGAAGGCAGCGTGAGACTTTTCGGTGGAAGGCGGTCGAGACTCGAGAGATGGTGGTGGCCGGGAGGCCAGGAGCGACGAGCACACGAATTGGCGCGATGTGTGGCAGTATGGGGGCAGAGCTGGGTGTATGTGGAATGTTGGCGGTGGTGAATGTGTAGTGCTTGAACGTGACAAGTGTTTGGTTTATTTCTGTTGGCTGTGACGAAGGATGGCAGGTGGCAGGTGGCAGGTGGCAGGTGGCAGGGCGGGCCATACAGGTCAATGTATGCAATCAATATATCATTCAAATATTCACCAAGCAAAGCGAAAGTTCATCGGCATTTCACATCGACCGCGTTTGCTGATCATCCCTGCTGCTGCTTCAGTGCTTCCAAGATTCGTGTACACCATCCACCCATCCACCCATTCGCGCAATTTCTTCCTCTGTAATAATATCTAATTGATTCAAGTCGTGAAACTGAAACAGACGGCGGCACCGCACCTTCACAGCCTTCGCCTTCTCAGCCTTTGGACCATCCATCCGCAGCTTGCCTTACCTTGCCTGACGTGTCGTATTACTGCGCCTCCGCCGTCCGCCGTCCGCCCTGCACGACATCACCCATACCATGTCCTGTTCGTGACCGCCTGTGCATGCCTACTTGCGAGCGCCCGTGGAGGAGACATCAGACGGAGCATCGCCTCGACAGACATGGCCCAGAATACCACGCCTACCACGCCAGCTGCGCCCATATCCTTCAAGACCAATGTCAATCGCCACAAAACCCAGAAGTGGGTGAATGCGGCAAAGAACAATTATGACGGCGACGACTGGGGTGGCTACGATCCATATGACGAATATGGATATGAAGATGAGAGACCGCCAGCATTGCCCATGAGCGCAAGTCAATTGCCATCGCAACGACCGATACCACAGCAACCTTCGCAAGAATTTCGTCGCGCCCCTCCACAACAGCCTCTGTCGCGAGTAAGGACGCGAAGCTTTGATCAGGGCGATGATGGCACGCGCAGCGTGTCTGCTCCGTTTCCACCTTACACTGAGAGGAGTGGAGGTCCAACTTCAGCCGCTAGCGCCGGTCGAGGTAGCAACGACATGCCGCGAAGCAGGTCAAGGCCGCGAGACTTCACAAACCCCGATCAAGTACCTCCGCCTCTCGGTATGCAGCCGATGCCGCGAGGTGCGCCACCTCCAGCTCAATGGTTCCCGCCACGAAAGAGCAGCCTGAGCACGGGGTCAGACTACGATTCCCAGGCCCAGGCGGCTGAGGCAAGAGCCATTGCTGAGAGTGTGACGAATCCTGGTGTGAATACGGGGGCCGCAAACACGGAGAAGCCTCTGCCATTCATCAGGCCTAGCGATATTTACAAGCGAGTACCAGAAGAGATGAAAAGGCAGAGTGAAGAAGGCTCACGTCCCAGCTCGGATAGTCTGCAGAGGGTGAAGAGTGGTGAGCAGTCAACGCTGACTCCTGTTCAAGAGGCGAGAGAAAGCAGGCTCTTTCCCGACACCTCCACAGCTGCCCAGCTTTCCTCCAATATCCCGCCAAACCAGGACCCGCCAAGCACACACTCTGCCACCAGCACGCTTCCTCCAGCCAGAGAGACCAGCCCGACCTTGCCATTGCTATCACGCGTTTCGGGCTTTGGCGAGGACATGTTCTCGCCGAAGGCGCAAGCATCTGAGGCAATACCTACTTCTTCAGGTCCAACTCTTAACACATCCAGCATCGACAGGACTCCGACAACCTACAGCTCGCTTCAGAATACACCTACGACGACTCGTCCCAGTCCAGATCTTGACCCAGCTGCAGAGATCCTCGCTGAGCGACAACAGCAGACAGCAGAGACGGATTTGCAGCACAATCCATCGGTCGGCTTTCGATCCGCTGTACAACAGGCTTTTGACGAGCCAGCTCTGTCTCGCGACAGCTCGCAGTCGCAGTCTGGTTCCGGCAGGGGTGTGAGCAGGAGTGACACCACATCTACTGCCGGCATCAGCCCGATCATGAGCCACATTCCAACTTCTGCGTTCCCTCCCATCGCAGAGGAGACTGCAGCAAGCTCGACGAGTTCGCGACCTGCTTCCGGCTCGACACTGACGGGCGCTCACAGGATTTCTCGAAAGCCGTCGCCTGGCCACAGCAGTAGTGGAAATGCCGATCATGGTATGCCAGAAGGGTTTGAACCAGGCTATCGCAGAAGTCTCGATCCTCCCTCCACTGGTACCTCGCCAGCTCGCACTCCAGCTTTAGAGAGTGCCGCAGACAACCGGCTTAGCACACCCTTATCAGCTGTTGTTGCGGAACACGATGCACCCGACGTTTCAGATCAAGGTGCCGAGATTTCTGAACCTGATCTACACGCTGAGACACCTGCCAGCGGCGTCGCAACCCTCATCTCTGCACCCCTACCGACCACAGGACGAGGGAGAAGCGGCACAGACTACAGTATGCGCGAGGCTGACCTTGCCGAGCAGATCAACTCGTCGCCAGGTAAGGAAGCAAGTCTTGGACACGCCGCAAAGAACAGCCAAGACTTGTTCCTGCAGACGCATAACGTGCAGACTCCTACATCGCCTCTTACACCGACCTTGGCTGGAGGTGTTGGTCATAGGGCTGACTCACCTGCGAAAGGACGCGTACGCGAAATAGCAGATCGTTACGAAGAGTCCAGCAAACGCAACTCAGCAGCTAGTATCGGCAGTTCACAGAGCTCATGGAGTCGCTTCGGGGACGATGAAGACAAGCCAAAACTCAAGAGAGCTGGAACCAGTCAGAGCAACCTGGCAAACGAAGTGCATCCAGAGGCTGGGAGTCGCAGTCTTGGTGTACTCGCTCCTGCACGGCCTGAATTTGGCAGAGAGGAGTCGTTCAGACCAGATTTACCAGGAGCATGGCAGAGCGAAGCACCTACCCCCGCAGTGGAAAGTCCTCCAGCTGTCTCTCCTTCTATGTTGAACACCGAACGACCAGATCTTGCCAGATCTGAGACGCCCGTTGACTTGACACCAACGACCAAGAAGTATCAACTTCAAGGCACTACTAGTCCAGAACGGAGCCCGGTTGACGCATTGAAGGATGCTGGAAATGCCCTTGCTGCATCCATTGTGTCAACGCATGGTGTCGGCCACCAGACTCGTGACTTCGCATCGAAAGAGCCACCTGCGCCTGTCGAGCAACCAGAATTTGCTCCCAGACAGGTGACAGGACAGCTTGCGCCGCCACTGCTACGACATGAGACTGATCAAAGCAGCGATCCACCTGCCAGTGTTGCTTCTTCTTTTGCGCCCACGCCTCAGCCAGCTGATGGCAGCGGCGATGGAGGTCTGCAGCCCGAAAATGCAGGCTACTTCAAGACAGTGGCACCGCTTCGACTACGCAGCAGAGAGCCTTCACCTGAGCATGACGACAGCGCTGCCCCTGCGCATCCATCGCACTTCTCCAATGATTCCGCGGCAACTGAACGAGACAGTGATAGACTGCACCAGGAAATAGTGACAAGCCTTCAAGGCACCTCGGAAGGCATTGACCGCGATCAAGACGCTCTTGACGCACCTCAGAACCAGCGTCGTGTCGAGCAAGGTAAGGATGCCTTGTCTGCTGCAGAAATAGCTGGTGTTGGTGCCGCGGCCCTTACTGCTGGTGCCGCTGCAGGAGCTGCAGGTGCTGGGCTTCAATCAACCTCATCTCCCCGACCAGGACTCCTGGACACTCGCTTCAGTTGGGAGAACAAAGAGCCCCAACGACACAGTGGAAACTTCCTTGCTGCAAATAAGGTCGATGAGGAGCCGAGGAGTCCAGAGATCTACCCAGAAGCTGCTTATGAACGTCCCCGAAGCAAGCAGCTTCACGTTATGAATGCCGAGGATGGCGATGTATCGCCAGATACGCCAGTGAATGAAATTCCTCCCACGCCACCGGCGGCCACGACTGATGCCCTTGGAGTGCCCCAACCACGAAGGCCCGAGGCTGCTGAAGCTGAGGCTGAAATCACGAGGTCCTTGTCACAGCGTATACGGGGCCTGAAGAGCTCTGACGGACTGGTCAGCCCCATCACAAAAAGCCAAGAGCATTTACTACCAGAGACCACAATCGGACCGAGCAGCCCTTCGCAGTCTTTGCGCGAGATGGCGCCCAGTCCAATTTCGAACGACGACACTTCCGCCCGCATACCATCCTATTATGCGGGTGCTACTGACGATGTCCCAGCAGCGCCGGAGAAAGATCAAGTCACTGCCCCTGCGATTCAAGCTCAGCCCGCAGCCTCTCCATCGATGCCTAGGAGCGGTCCTGGTGCTGTCAATATTCCACCATTCCGCAACATTCTTGCATTGAAAACAGCCGATGAGCGCATCAAGACCTACAATGAAACTCGAGGCCTTTTTGCAGACATGGATACGGGACTGTCAGACTGGCTAATAGCAATGACACACAAGCATCCCGACGTTAGTGTCACTGCCGCGCAAGGCAAGCCACCGCCACTTCAGACGCAACTGAGCTCCAGTGGCGCAAACACGTGGAAGAGAGGACATCGTCCGAGCCCTTCGTTGGCGGGTTTCAAACAACGATTTGCTTCCGGATCATCTGCGCAAGTCGATCAGCAAGGTCGTAGCACTTCGTTCGGCTCGGGAGCTCAGACTGGCCTGGATCCCAGCGACTCAGCCAACAAACCTTTTGGTAGTGGTGCCCCTCGCATAGACATGGATCGCGTGCAGGAACAGATGCAGCAGCGTGGCAAGGAATTCATGAAAAGCGCCAGTGTGTTTGGCGGCAAGACCGCATCGGGAGCGAAAGGTCTCTTGGCTAAAGGAAGGTCGAAGTGGGGAGGCTCTGTCCGAAAGACTGGTGGGGGTGAGGTATGATTGCTTTTCTCTTATGATTCTCTGGCACTCACATCTCGGCTTCGCTTCTTTTCAATCCCTTGATTATTTGGGCGTTTCGTTGCCTTTGTATTGTGGCTGAGACTTTCATGCTCCAGGTTTGAACGGCACTGGAGGTGAATGTCGCACCGCACTTGAGCAAAATCTAGCTTGCGAGCTCTTCGACGTGGCGTCCCAATGTCCATGTCGTATCGGCACATCTGCGACGGAGCGATGGCGCAAAGAGGGACTTCAAAGTCTGGTTGAGGTTCATTCTCCTGGCTTATACTAGTTGCATACACTTCTAACTTCTTTGGCTGCCACCGCCGCATTTTCACTACCTCCCTTCAACGCCCCATCATACATCCTCCTTACAACAAAGAGGACGCATGCTTACGGTAAGTCGCTATAGGATCCCAAAAGTCCCTCAAGTGCCAGAATCGGTCCTTCGAGTCTTTCGTCCGTCGCCACAGCTGGTCTACCCGCGAAGTCTTCCAATGCCCCGTTGAACGCCAAGACAACACTTTCTGTCGGTACCGAGTCTTCAAAGAATGTTGCGAACACGACTACTGTCGAGCCTTCAAATCTCTCAGCGCCAGATGGCACACAGGTCATTGTACAGTCCTGGCCAGAGGCAATTCGCCACGAGAGTGCGCCGCCACCTGGCGTCGTTGATGATGGTCGAAAGCGTGAGCTTGATGATGTCGTCGGGCACGGTTCCGCACAAAGCTCATCGCAAGCCGAAGACGACATTGTGAATGCAACTTCGCAGAAGGCGTCTACTTCATTCATTCCGATCGAGGGAACCACCAGTCCTAACGCGAGCGCCGCAACGGAACATGTAAGCTCAAGAGATACCCAGAGCCCGAGCACTGCTCTGGAGGTGACAGGTCTGGCAGCCCTCACCGCCGCTGCGGCATCAGCAAAGCCTGCCAATACAGAGTCTGCCAAGCCTCCTGAATCGGGTCCAGCGTCGAAGATTGCTGCAACAGATCCTCTTGCCGATTCTTTTGCTAGCTTGCCTGCGCGACCGGAACATGCTCGCTGCTATTCTATACCTCTTGGCAGCGAGGCAAGCTCAGAGCAATCGCAGTCTTTAAACGAGTTTCTTGCCACGGATGCGCCGGCGGAATCTGATCACGAGAACACGCCAACCAGGAAAGAGTTCAAGTTGGCGCCGTCATCTCTAGCGTCTCGATCTCAGCCCGGGCTGAGTCGCCAGGCGTCTCCAAACTCAGCAGCGGCCATTCGTCGCAGAGAACGATCGCAGACTCCCAGCTCTGCATCTGCACGAAGCTCATCAAGTAGACCTCTCAGTCAGGCTTTCTCACGACTCCGCGAAAAGAGTAGGAGCATGAGTCGCAGCAGAAAAGACGGGAGCAGAAGCCGCCCTGCAAGTCTGGTGCTCTCGCACAGCAATTTGTTGGAAGACGAAGGGCTCGACTCTAGGCCAGCCAAGCGTGTAATTTCCACAGACTCACGCAGCACCGATGAAGCTGCAGCTGCAGCTGCTCTCGTGGCTACAGGCCCCATTGATCTCGCCTTGGACGATTTTTCAGATGTGGCGATCGATCACTCAAAGTCTGGTATAACATCTCTCATCATGTCGACGGATCGTCCGGTGAGTCCACAACGAATCGAGGCTTGGAACTCTCCTGAAGCCACTATTCCGCCTAAAACACCAACTAATCCTGGTGATCAACATCGTAACAGCGAAAGTGGCCTTGTTGGTAGGCTTGGAGTGCTGCCTTCTCCAGCTCCTACAGCTGCGACGTTTTCTGAGAACGGCGAGAGAAGTGCCCCAACGGAGCAACACAAACGCAGGACTAGTGCAACTGCCTGGGAAAAAGGGCTGGAAGATCAATTTGGAAGGGCACTTGCAAGTGTACCCAGCCAGACACCCTCTGAAGACGACGGCAAGCAAATGGAGAACAGTGGAGAAACAGCTTCGCCTAGGACTCATGAGAAGGGTCAGCACGCAAGTACTCCAAGACAAGCTGACTTCGGCGGCAAGGCCGCAAATGCTAGCGACGAGCTGCAGAACGATGACGAACTCACCAAGCCCTCTGAGGACGCCGAGAAGCAAGACACGAGTCCTCCCAGTACTCCTCCACCGGTCTCCCGACCACAACAGCAACGCAAAGTCAGCGACCTTGCAAGTCTCCCGAGCCAGATCAGGCGGGCCTCGCAACCATCGAGTCCAGTCAAAGCGCTTTCAACGAGCCTACCCAGCACTGCTGCTCACTCTCGCGCCAACAGCCAGTCGCTCGCCGTTATAGTGCCCCCTGTTCTAGAAGCCACTTCATCTCGAGAGTCTGGTCTTTCTGATGCTGAATTTGTACAGGCCAGTCCTGTTACAATCAAGCCTGCAGCACCCGCGCTTGTTCAGCACGCTTCTTTCAAGAGAGAGGCAGCTCCAGAAGATGACGAGCTGCACGAGAGCACTCCGATTGCGCCACCGCATAGTTCTCCTTGGCGAATCACCCACCAGAAAGCGACTGCGCCTGACGACGAGGAACTCTATGAGAGTACCCCAGTCGTAACGAGATTGCGAGCGCCATGGCGAGATCACATTGCCGAGCAAGAGCGGGAGCTGGAGCGGCTGGGAGAGGAGCGACAGAAAAGCGATCTCATGGCGGTGCCTGCTACAGATGCCTCAAAAAGAGAAAACAAATTGGCAGAAGCGACCCCAAATCCCTATCAGCTCTCTGCCAGCCACCCTGCTGATACGGTCCCGGCGACTGCTGGTGCAGGTGTAGATGGCTGGGAAGATGCAAGGAGTGAGGTATCTGCCGAAGAAGGCGCTCATGAGAGTAGCCATCATACCAGTACGGAGCCCACGGCAAGCAGGCACTCTTCTGTGTCTAGTCTAGGAGGCGGTGATCGTGCTGCCAGAGCCAACGTCGAGTCTGAAGAGCCAATGTCGAGCCAGGCCGTTCCTGCTGGTCCAAAATCTGTGCCTGTGGCCTCGCCGTTGCAGAAGCTTACGACAGGTCAAGTGGCAGGTCCTGCACTTCAGCCTCGAGGCCCTGGATCTGGTGATTTCTCTGATCGCTTTGCGAATCGGCAAAACATGCAGCGCTCGGGCATGAATGAGCGACCGCTTTCTTACATGCCAGGCCAGCGCGACTCTGCTGGCCTTGTGCAGGAAAGCATCTCGACTGCGCAAGGAGCATCGTCTCCTGGTATCAACACGCTTCCAGTCGATTTCAGTGCAATGGCTGGCCCACCACCGGGTACACAGCCTTATTTGCAACACCCTGCGATGAGACTTAGCGGCCACGTCGGGCCGACTCAGTATGAGAAGATGAGGACCTCCGTGGGTAGCGGAGTCCTCGTCAGTCCTGGACACTCCCCACACGATAGTGGCGATCTGAGTGGAAGAGGCAGTCGCCAGTCTGGCTTCTTCCGTGGTGACGTTACCGCTCACCCAACGCCGCGCAACATCACCGATCAGCACGGGTTGGAGGACCTCGCGTATGGACCTCCTACGCCTGAAGAGCAACCGCCGCAAGTGCCGGATCTTTCGAAGCAAGGCACGAGGAGAAGTGGCTTGTGGGCGACATTCTCGTCCCGCCGCAGTAGTGGTGCCAAGATTGAATCTGATCACCAATCCAGGGAAAGCTCAATTGCTCCGCTCGCTGGAGATCTTGCCGGCTCCAGCACTGGCGCAGCCCCTCCCAGTAATGTTTCGCGACCAGTAGCGAGCTCTGCGATGGAGCGCATGGACTCCTCTGCAAAAGGACGCAAGACGTTGACGAAGCCGCATCGAGCATCATCAAATGCTATCGCGCTTGAGCCAAAGAAAAAGCGCTTTTCTGGCCTCAAGAGCTTGTTGGGCCGGAGCAGTACGTCGGCTGGCCACGAGAAGGCTGACAAGGAATCGAGCAAGAAATTGAAGAAAGTTGCTCCAGTAGCTGACGCGAGAGCACCGGCAACGCCTCCACAAAGCCGACCAGCGCCTCAAAGCCAGCCAAGCGATAGCGCTACCATACAAGGTGCAGTCACCGGCTACGCCGAATACGAAAGAGCTCGGCGTAGAGAAGGCCGCACATTCGACAAACAACAGCAGGATATGCGCCAAGCGGGGCCTGCTCCTCCACCGCAACCTCCACAGCCAGTCGATGATGGAGGTACATTCGTGCCTTCTGGAAACGTGCCGCCTGCTGAGGGCTGGTACGCGCCACGTCGCGATCAAGAGAGAACCGCTTCCCTTCCTTCCCAGGCATTCCCTTCAGCTCAAGAGAGCGATCAGTCAAGCATGAGCAGCCAAGTTATGCCCGAATTCAGGCGACTCCACAGTCTCGGTGCTGCCCCTGGCCGAGCACGACCGATGGCTCAAGTTCCTGAGGCTTTCAGACCTGTTGATGCAAGCTTTGGGCGACCTGTGAAGCCCGTCGGACCTCCACTGCCGGAGCGGTCCCATGCGACTCCACAACGACCTTACATGCCAGGCGGGCCGCTAGGCTATCCTGAGCAGCGATCTATGTCGCCAACGAGTCCTATGAGACAGCGGGGAGGCAGCTATGGCTCAGAATATGCCAATCCAATATCTGGCAGATCTGAATACTGGCCGACTGGACAGCGACCATTCGGGTCTGTGTCAGGAGCCTCGATTTCTCCTATCAACACCAGATCTGACTCAGGAGGGTACGGAATGTCTCATAGAGAACGGATGGGTTCATTGAGTCAAGAAGTAGCACGCAGTCCAGCAAAGGAGTATAGTGATCAGCAGACTCCCTTCGCAATTGCTCTGCCTCCAGGTCACTCTCGGCAATCAAGTTGGAATATACCTCCCGACACTCGACCTGAGGGACCAGCGCGAGCCGCTACGGACGAATTTTACGATGCACAGCAATACCGGCAAGTTGGATCACCGCCTCTGCCAAGATCCGCGATGGCCTCTCCGCCTCCTGGACACTATCAGCAGCAACAGCAACATTATGCTCTATTGCAGCAAGGCATCTCGCCGCCTCCACAGTCTGAGATACCAATGGGCTTTCCAGAACATTTTGCGCGCGGTCAGCCTCCTCCACGACCTCCTCCAAAAGTCCCAATGATACCAGACGAAGAGGACACCAGAGGACCATATCCCAGCCCACAATACTCTCCTGAGCATCAACCACAGCAAATGTACATCCATTCCACATCTCAAGGAGCTTCAGCTTACCAGGGCCCACGTATCAACCCTCCCGGACAACAAATGACTCAACAGGGTTGGTACCCTCGTCAACAAGCTCCTAGACCCCCTTCTCAAGGTCGATACTATGCTCAACAGCCGCAACAGCCACAATTTCAGTATCGAGAAGGTTATAGTGCACGTCCACGTCAACCGATGCAGAGAAGTTTCACTACAGGTCATGACCAGAGCGCGTATAATTCTCCGCATGTTCCGCAACATCGGAGAAGACCTAGTACGGGATATAGTGGGAGACGTGATGATCCTACTGTTGGGGAGGAGGAGTTAATTATGAGGGGTGCTAGTTATCCTGGGCAGGAGTGGCAGCCTCAGTGGCGAGAGTGAAGAATTTGATTGGAGTTGCATGAATGAACAGTTACAGCTTGTTCAAGAAAGTAGAAGAAAGACAGATTGATGATGTTGATGATGATGTATAAGCACTTCCAGTGGCAGATAAATCACGATGTATGAAGGGAGCTGGGGAAGCTTCGTTGGACGTTGCGACGTCACACATCTGATCACTTTCCGAGCCATCAATGCTGCTCTGTAAATTTCCAGCACAAGTCTGGCCACGGTACAGTGTTTCAGAGAGTATGCTCTGCTCTGTCTGATTTCCGAATTAAAGCCGAGCCTCCTTCCTGCTTAGGCCTAAGTTCCCTTCCGTATCACGCAGACTCGCATCCCATCTCAGCTAACAATGTGAGCCTCTTCATATAACAATGATGACAAATCCCGAGAGCCATTTTAAGGACATGTACAGGCAACCCATTAACAGAGAGTCCTTCTCGCACTCGACCGCCAAACAGTGGAGATGCAGCTGTCAGCTGACTCCTCGACCACAAGAAGTGCAAATGGCCCCAAGCGACTTCGTAGGTTCCAAGGAGCCGGAATGATCAAAATCCTCTTGGGCAGCCGCTTTGAGCAATATTGCCTAAGATGTTGATGATCATACAGCCGGCCGGCATGGAAAGAGAATGTCGATTCTCAGGCAAGAATAGTAGGATCTCAGACACTACTTTTGACTACAGGACATACTTCTTCACCTACAACAGCAATCACAACGAATACAGCCAATAACCCCTTCCTAACACGTGCATACAACGTCAAATCCTCCGAAGACTGCAGAGCCCTCTACGAAGAATGGACCGAGAACTTCAACGACGATGTCCTAGGGGAAGCAGCCCCACAACTCGTAGCCCAAGCCGTCATCGCAGCCAATGGCCGCCTTGATGGGGAAATTCTTGACTGTGGCTGCGGGACTGGTCTTGCTGGTCTAGCGTTATTTCAACAAGCTGGGGCAAAGACAATTGACGGCTCACCCAAAATGTGGAAGATTGCCGAGAAGACGACCGTGTATCCAGAGCTTGTACCTGGGGATCTCTCAAAACGTATTGAAAAGGACGGTGCGACTTACGATGTTGTGACCTGTGTTGGGACGCTTACGCATGGACATGTTGGACCTGATCCAGCTTTGAAGGAGTTCATTCGCGTCACCAAGAAAGGCGGAACCGTTGTTGCTACGATTTTGGACGACATTTGGAAGAGTCATGGGTATGAAGCTGAGGTTGAGAGATTAAAGGAGGCGAGGAAGGTGGACGTTGTCAGCGCGGAGAGTCAAGATTATAGAAAGGCTGCGGGTGTGAAGGCGAGGATTGTTGTATTGCGGAAGAAGTGATGGGAGTCAGCAGTCGACTTTTATTACATTTCGCATGGCGGTGGCGTGGGCAGGTACGCGTTCAAAAAGCATCGGTGGGAAGTGAAGGATTCCACATCCAATGACAGCATTGAAAGGGTCAACCGACAGATCGCGAGCTCATTCAGTCTACTATTATGCCCCCTACACTCGTGAACAACCGCTATGCCATGCTATTTTCCAAACCCCGAAAATGCAAACATCACAAGTATCTTCCCTAATTACTATCGTTGTCCGAATGACTATACTCACAGGACAACCTCGCCGGAGCCTTATAAGCCTTCAACTTGACATCCACACACCCATCCTGCCACCCGGGCTTCTCAAGCGTCGTGAACCATACACTCCACTTCCGATCCTCATTCGTAGGACAAGCCTTTGCCCCCGTACCCTCAAACGTCAAGAACCCATCGTCATCCACGGCAAACTTGCCCCGACTCGCATTCTCCGGCGGCTGCTCATCACCACTCGTGTACCCTGTAATCCCCATTCCCATGCCACTAGCATCGACCCAAAGCTGTTGCGGAGGATCGGTGGTTTTCCACAAGAAGAGTGTGCCATCAGAATACAAAGCGAAGGTAGCGATGTCTTGTCTCTGACCGCCTTCGCATTGGGCGTCTTGTGGTCCCCCGATGAAGATACTGCCGTTGGCGGCTCTGAGGTCGATATTTGTAATGTTTGTGCCTGTGGCTGCGATGCCCATTTTGTCGCCGAAGGAAGGAGTCTCGAATTGCGGGATTGGGGTTGGTATGGCGAGGACTGAGGTGCTGGCTAGAGCCAGGAGGGCCAGGGTTTTGGTGAACATGGTAGTGGCAGCGATTGATTTTATATTTCTCTCTCTTTTTTTTTTCTTTCTGAACTGAAGTTGGCGCTGAAAGTTGTAAGTGTGTTGCTGATTGATGTAAATTCAAAGGGAGTGAGGAAGGCTCAATGCTTTTATACCACAATACGCTGGTGCTATGTGACCCCTGTTCAACTTCATCGGCTAGATCTCGTGTCGACCAAACTTCCATGTCCTTGCCAAGGAGCATCCCAGAAATACGAGCTTTATGACGAAGTTGCCCCAAACAGGACAAACGACAAGGTCTCCGCAGAGCACTGTACCTAACACGCTCTCTGGAGTCCGGGATTTCGAGTGTGCCGGCTCAGGTTTGACCTTGTATATCAGACTGGGTGGTGGCAGCAGACCTACGATAGGTTGTCTCAAAGAGAGGTTCCCTGCCACTGATCAGCAGATTTGGTGAAGCACAGCCACGGGACACGTTGATACGAGGGAATCTTGCGTTGCCGAGAGCGGTGATAGCGAGGGGATCGTGGTGGCATGATGTAATATGTCGTGCAGAAAGGCGCAGAAAGGCGAGAGAAAGACCTAGAGATGATGTAAATAGAACTTCTTGGCTCGTTCTCTCGGTTCTGTCGGCCCGAGCGAACTGGCTTCGCGCTATCTTTTGCTCGACTTTCTCGCTCGGTGAGATTGTGTGGTTCTCGATTGTTCGCCTAGAAACGCGATCACGAGTGAAAAAAACCCCCTCTTTCTCGTATCGCGTTGCAATGTTCGAGCCAAGTACCGACCCTCACGTTTCGACACCAGCTCCGGCTCATCCAAGGCCAGCCAAGATGCGTTTTCATCGAAATGTGCTCTCATAACGACTGCACATGCGCAAGTGATGTTCTATTCAATGTCATAAGTCTTGTCTTTGGTACTGTCGTCTTTTGGGACCGTGAGCATGCCCACTGTTCAGCCAATGCTCATAATGCTATGCATTCTCGTATTTTACACACATGTCTCGTTCACTCATGCTGTCATATCTCGCAGGTCAATGCTTAATCACGCTGTTCGTCGCTTCGCAGGAGCGGCAGTAGGCTCAGACGCTTGGTCGTAAGACGAGTAGCTTGCAATAATGCTCGCGCTCCATGAAGCAAAGGCCGCACTTTCCGTGGGTGGGAGCGGTACGAAGCTGTGCGTATGTGTAGTGTTGGCATTGCCGGTCGTCGTCAAGTTTGCTGTCACCTTCTGCGTGCCATCAGCCATATTGACGCCGCTGATTGAGCGGTTGAAGATGGCGAGGGAAGGTCCCGGCTGGTAATAAGGAATCTCGTGTCCAGAATCGTACACACGGACAAAGCTGAAGTTACCGTATTCGCGGACTTCACCAGCCTGGAGGTTGGCATCTGACCATAGGAACGGAGCGTACCCTGCAGCGCGGAACTCCTTGGTGTGGGTGTAGTTAACGGCCAGAGAGATGGCCTGGCCTCCAAACCAGTTACAGATGTAGTCTGCATCACCATATGCCAGAGTCACTCGCACGCCACTTGCAAGGATGTTCTCGAGGTGTCGCATGAAATTAGGAAATATGAAGTCTCCAGTGGCCTGGAAGTTGTAGTAGACGTCCCCATTCGAAGCAGTGTAGTTAAGATCAACTCCGATGGCGTCTTGAATTTCGGCTTGGTTAAGATAGTCGGCGAAGTACTCCTCTGGAGTTGGGTCGTCGCGTGGGTGACGAATGTCGTAGGCGCCACGATCGCCGAAGGAATAGTAAACACTTTCAACGTTGTCTCGGCACATATTGCCAGCTTTTGTACATATCCCCGAAACTGTAGGATATTTGAGTGCAGCGTTGGTAATAAGTCCACTCTCGAAGCCGCCAAGCACGTCCTGTGCAGCTGCCACGCAGGCATCGATCTGGTCGTAGCATCCATTGGGCATGAATGTCGCAAAGCGAGCGTAATTGTACACAGTGTCGTTGTACAGCTTGATGCCGTAGGTATTGTTGACCGCAAACTCTGGGTAGTACTCTCCTTGTATGCGCTCATCGATGATGCCGTTGATTATGCCAAGGTTGTTGAAATCGAATTCATAGCCGGGAATGCTACCATTCTTGATGTGCTTGTTCTGGTTGTAGAAGTAGTCGAAGAAAGCAGGACCTGGAATAAAACCATCAGGAGCGCGTCACCAGATCGAGCGAAATAATGATACGTACCGTAATGGCCTCCATAGCTCTCTGTCCATAGATTAAATTTCTTAGGGCTAGTGGCCTTGTTTCCTCCAAGTTGTGGTAATCCAGACAGGAAGCCCTGAAAGACTTGCCATGCTGCCGCGGCGGCCAACTCTGTGGTATCGATTTCGCCCTTGTAAAGAGGATCCAGAAGTGACCAGCGGGCTAGATCATCTTCGGGGTAGCCCGCCTGCTCAGCCTGAGAGACGTTGAGGTAGGTCCCCGTGTAATTTGTGTAGACACCCTCTCCTTCTTTCTGGTTGCCGAATCCCACGCCTACTGGCTGACTGAGGAACAGCATGTTGCTAACCTCATTCCAGCTGTATGGATTGAGGTAACTGGTGAGGTTCTCGGAAATCCTGCATGGTCCAAGCTCTTCGAAGAGTCCAATTAAAGAATCAGAGCCCGGTCCACCATTGAGCCACAGAGTGAAGTCGTCAGCTGCTGGATCGCGTCGGCTCTCGAAAAACCAGAAGAAGACGTGAAGGTTTGGTGCCACGTCGACATAACCAGAGTAGCTGTTTACACCTGCTGTAGTCTCGCAGACGCCCTCTTTGCCAGGCTCTTTATAGCGGATCTTGACTCCCGTCGGTGTGGTAATGGTGGTGACATTGCTCGCCTCCTACATCCTGTTAGCTCCGTTTAGTTCTTGATGTGGTGCCAAATTTACCTTGGGATAGTGTTGTTGCTTTCCATGTTCCTGCTTAGTGTGGACATGAAATCTCGGACCAAGAGAGGCCGATGTCAAGGAAGCTGTCGAGAGCAGGCAAGCAGCGGTAGCCAAAGCTTTCTGAAGGATCATTGTCGCTGTTGTGCCTTGCTTGGGTAGACACAGAGCCCGGGTTTTGGTGCAGTGCTTTCAATGTGATGATGCGATTGTCACTGAGGATCGTTGACAAAGGTTGTAGAGCGTGTGAAGAGAGTGCAACGATGGCGAAGGCAGAGAATATTTCTTGTGGATGCTCGCCGCGTGCCATCGCGACTACATACATATTGTATTACTGTTGCTGTGCGACCCAAGGCGCTAGCGCGGCCGCAATGTTGCACCGAAGGCTGGGAACATGCGGGGGATGGCCATGTGGTGACGTTGTCGAGCGCGATAAGACCAAGGAACACGCTTCGAGCACACGCGAAGTCTTCTGAGCTGCCTGCAGTGGTATAGATGCACCTGAGAGCTGAGAGACGCGGAGACCCCCAGCCATTGCGGTCAGCAAAGCTCTGGCCAGATTGGACGGCAGCTTAAGCTTTTTAAGCTTAGCGAAAGTTTCGACAAGCTTCGGCTTTGCGCGGCTCTTGGAGCTGATCGATCGCCGGTCCGGCTTCGGTGCGTCATCCTTGCCACTCGTGCTTGCCCTGGTTGCCTGGGTATGAGTGCGAATTCTCTCACACCGCAACTTCGTCCATCACACATGCCTCATGTTCTGATGCACTTTGGCGTGAGTAGCAGCGCTGATCATATTGCATGGCTGGAGTATAGGCTGGCTGTCACCTTCAAGCTCTGCATACTGCCTTGCCGATGGTAATTCGGCAAGCAGATGCACCTTTTTGTCTGGCAGTTCCGAAACATCTTTCTCCCAGTCAGCGCCGCTTGGTAGTTCGGGCAGGTCTTTATTCGCAGTCGGAGCTTCAACGCAGTGCAATCTGGCGTCTGCAGAATCTGGAGCCTCTTGGATAGAAGAGCCGGCGGCGAGCTCGTGCGTACATCGACCTAGCTCGTCCGGCGTGTAAAGCTGTGTGACCACGATCGCAAATTTCCGCTCCTCGCGCTTTCGCTCACGCTCTTCCTTGTTGCCGTACCAATGTGCTTCTCGCTGGAACAGCTTGCTGTGCTGATTCGGTGACTTCAAAGCAGACTCGCTGAGCTCGAGCCTCGCAAGAAGACCTCGCTCCGCGAAGTACTTCATATTCCATTGACGAAGAAGCTCCCCAAGACTAGACTCCGATTCTTCTGCAAGACCAGCCTTGATTTTGTCTTCTTGATATCGCCGACTCTTATTGCGGGCGATGTGGACAGAGTCTGGCGTACCAATTCCGGCCACAACTCCTGCACCGAACGCCCATACCTTCATACGTTCCTTGGTCGAAAGCTTTGTAGTCTCGACAATCGATTCTGTGAACTGCTCCCATTTGATTGGATGCACCCGCAGATCAAAGAGAGCTGGGTGGTATGGGAAACCACTTGCTAAGGTGGCCCCTTTCGTATGGACTCGCACGGAAGGCGGAGCTTGTGAGTCGCTGCTGGTAGCTGAAGATGGTACACTTGTAGGAGACTTGAGAGATTTCGAAGAGCTGGTTGCAATCGATGATGTTCGGGCTGGTCTGACAGCAGTAACGACGGCACTGTCAGGTTGTATACGCTCGTTCGTGTCTGAGCTTGTGCTCGCTCGGGACGCTGCTAAGAACTCCTGCTTCGCTTCCTCTGCAGTCAGGACTCGCTGCCCCTGTCGCGAGCTGAATTTATCTGCAGCCGACAATGCGCCCAAAGCGGCGGCTGCGTGAATGATGGGCATCTTCTTAGCAGTAAAGGTTCGAAGTAGAAAGCCTTGCACTGGTGAGGAGGTGAGGGATCAAGTGCGAAGGGCATCGGAACATCATTCCTCTCCACCTCTTGCATGTTTATCCGGTTCCATGAACGCCATGTCCTTGGCCCGGCGCAGTAGCCATGGTATCATTGGAACGCGAGCTGAAACTGGGAACATTTTATGTTGCGACATGCCGCAGATCATGATCGTGTTCGCGATGCGATGCGATCCTTCGACGTGGCTTGTCGTTACAGCCTGGCTCGGGAGGGGACGTCCGTCTTCGGGTTTCCGCGATGTGAATCTATACAGCAATATGCTCATCTCGCCGCCCGGATGCAGTTGTGAAGAACGAGCGACTGGTAAGGAGTGGTATGCATAAAAGCGGACGTCGTGAAGAACAACATTGGCAACGCGATCATCAGAGATCCCTTTGCTGCCCGCTCGATTAGGAAGGCATTTTCAACGCAAAATAGCGCCAACTCAATGGCGCCACGCGTAGGCTCTTAGACCACTCGGTGAGCGTCCTGTAGATAGTATTCGCAGGGGTTTGCACTAATAATTATCCTTATAGAGCTCCACTTTCATCCTTTATGCCCGACTAGAGACCTCTTCATACCGACTAACGATAATATCTCTTTCTTTAATGGAACAACCAATCTTCCGTATACAGTTACTAGTCGATAGCACACTCTCCGACCCTCGAGAGGTTATCGACAAGCCGGATTTGTATGCTACAATAGCATTTAACGATGTTGCAAGCGATATAGGCGACTCGAGCGCGGCTCGTGTAGTTAGTAAGGGTACAACTAGTATAGATAAAGAGGTAGAGGTTAATAGACTAGAAGAGTCTAAAGTAGAAGAGGCTGTTGAAGATCCGGACACTATATAGGCTCTAAAGAAGAAGCGGAAAGTAACCTAGTTAACAGCGGATACTACACCTATAATGTCTAATCTAGAGGGTTATAAACCATTAGAAGGACCGTACTACGAACGCAGTATCCACTTGCCTAACAACTTCTATGATTAGCCGTATGAATTGCCGCCTATTATATGTCTCAATAGGTATCTACCGAGTTAGCATAGCGAGACCTACGTAGCCAATTCTAAGGGTAGATTTGGTATCCGGTATAACCTACTATTAATGTTCTTCCGCCTATTCTTTACGGACATACTGCTTGCCATAATAGTCCGGTTTACCAACGACTATGCCGAGTTTAAGAAAGCGAAGAATTGGAAGCGCGTATCTATCGGCGAGCTAAAGATCTAGTTAGGTCTAGTAATCTATATATTAGTAATTAGGCAAGCCGATATTCATGAGTACTAGAACCGGAAGGGCGAGTTACCATAGCATCCAATCTACTAATATATCGGCCGCGAGCGCTTCAAATATATCAAGCGCTATCTCTACCTCTCGCCGCCGATCGAGAAGCTTACTAAGCATCGCTTCTTCGAGAAAGTTAAGCTAGTAGCGGACGAGTTAAGGAAGATGTTTAAGCTGTATGTAACGCCTCGTATAGAAGTTAGTATCGACGAAATTATAGTACGTTTTACGGGCAGGTCTAGCCATACTACTATGGTCCGCGGTAAGCTAATTCTAGTCGGATATTATGTCCTAGCGCTCTGCGATGCTAGATACTACTATTCCTTCGCCTTCAAGAGTCCTATAACCGGCTATGTCGATATTGATATTACTAGAGTCGTTGTAGGACTAAATTCCGCTTAGTAGGCAATCGCACGATTACTACCGCCAACGTCACGTATAGTAGTATAGCTTGTTTCTTAACTTCCTACTACGACACACTTCTTTATACTCTACTACGATAATCTCTTTAGCTCCTATAAGCTATTCTACGTCCTTCGAGCTATGGGTATCGCCGCCTATAGTATCGCGAGAGCTATCGGTTTAGACTAGCTAAAAGCACTTTCTAGTATAGCGAACAAAGCCAGTACGATCCTTCCTTACAACTAGCAATTATTTAGCGTCTAGTATAGCGATATAGTCGCCATTGTATGGCAAGACAAGAACCTCGTTTAGGGAATTACGACTATATACTAGCCTAACAAATTCGACGAGAAAGAGCGTAGGAAACCTCGTAGACAAAGCACACTCGCAAAGCGACTAAGAGAGACAGTATAGCACGGATTAGGGTGTGTCAAACTACAGGTACTACGATGGTCTATCGACTATAATCTCTTTATGGGTAGAGTCGATATACACGACCAATTACGGTCCTATTGTAGTACTTAGTTAAAGTTAGTAAGAGCCTGGTTTGCCTTATTCTTTAATATGCTAGACATGGCCATTATTAATGCATTTATCCTATGCCGCGACCTACACCTACGCCAATCTACTATACCGCTAGGCCTACGCTCAAAGCATACAAAGGACAAGCCATTATTCTCGTAGCGACAGTTTAGATTGCGCCTTGCTTGGTGCCTTATACTATCCGGCTATTATACTATAGATATAACCAACGTGGCAACAATGAACACTTCTATAGCTAGAGTTAAGCGGAAGCATAGTAGACAGTACGCTCATGGATCTAGACCCTAAGGAAATACTACAAATTCGCGTAGAAACGGCTATGTTATATTAGCTAGCGTACTTCCGCTAATGAGACGACTTCCTAGCTACTATGAAGCTATTCGCTATAGCGACTCAAAGCGCCAATCTTGCTAGTTCTATAGGTACTAAAAGAATACTATAAAGTCGACTTCTACGCGGCCTCGCCTTACCCAATTCTACTACTCAATCTATAGTCCTAGCTACCCTTTATGCCGCACTTGTTAGCCGCTATATTACTTAGTAGTATAGCGGTTATTACTAACCCTTATATCTAACCTATCTTGTAGCCGTACTACGGCATCTTCGAGGTCCGCAACCCTCCTTTATAGGGCTCTAAACTTAGTCGCATTGACCTCATTTAGTGCCTCAATCTCGACAACTAATGGCGGCGATGAGCCCCAATAATCGCGGCAATCCTACGGTATAATAACTCGACTAATTAGCGGAGTCTATAGCGGCGGCGGAGGTAATGGTAGCGGTAACGAAGAGGGTAGCGGTAACGAAGAGGGCACTATAGTAGACGTATC
The DNA here is from genome assembly GCA_001578225.1 of Pseudocercospora musae. Taxonomy (NCBI): domain Eukaryota; kingdom Fungi; phylum Ascomycota; class Dothideomycetes; order Mycosphaerellales; family Mycosphaerellaceae; genus Pseudocercospora; species Pseudocercospora musae. Next base: position 133,827 of record LFZO01000046.1, read on the forward strand.
GATATGCCCTTCTTTACCTCTTGCAGGTAGCTTAATAGTGTTAGCGCTAGTCGACAATCTACCTACTTAGTAACCCTTATAGTACTCATAGCGGTTTAGTCCTACTAATCTATGATATTAGACCTACACCTGTAGTCGAGAAGCCTGTCTAACAGTGCCAAGAAATGCCTCGCGCTTAACCATAATCGTCACCATCCGACGGTCTCCGAGAGCCTATACTATGCGGCTGAAATTAGCCTTCTGCGTTGAACCACAGCAAGGGGATCGATTCCCCGCTACTGCCACCCCTGTCGACAGGGGCAACTGGAAGCGGTTGCCGACACCACCATAGGTCATGATGTTCGCTCTGCATGTGCCACCTGGTATTTCTTTCACAGCTTCCGACTATCAAAATGATTTCGCACAGCCGGCATGTCGTCGATTACCATCCGCATGCCAGTGCCGCCTCTGCTATGCAATCTTGGGGGTGCAATTGGAACTGCTCAGTTATTCCTGCACCTCTTTGTATGCTTCATTGCCGCATCAATCCTTGACCTTTGCGTATCCGCTGCGTAGGTGTTGGAGAAGAGAACCGATTGGGTTTCTCACAGCATCAAAATGCTCGTTTGTACAACTTTGTATGGCGAAATAGTATTCAGAGATACTCCTGCGAATTTGGCGAGTCGGTCTGCCTTCATCTCACAGCCAGAACTCTCAGGACTGATTCCCATAGGCAAGAGATCGATACTGCAATTTCGCCATTTGTATCACATCGCCACAAATATGGCTGCGTCACCGGAGTTTCGTGCGCTATCTCAAAGCATGAGGACTCGTGAAGGTGCGATACAACACTGGATACCCCTGCAAAAGATCCAGCAATACATATATCCGACGCATCCAGGCGTGAGACTCTTTTCACCTCTTTCATGAGACCAACAGCCACCTCACTTCATAGACAATCTGTCCCTTGCTGAAAGAACGGCGAAATGACGCCAAGTCCTCGCAAGTCCAAGAGTATGCAGTCAAACAAGCCGTCAAAGCCGAAAAGAGTTCCCGACGTCCCGATAGCGGATTATTGCCAGTACAACGTCACAGCATATCCATTCTTTTCCAGAGGCATCGCTTTCAGAGTGATAGACAACAGTTCAAGCAAGATCGACAGAAAGGATTCAATCGCAGCCATCCCGGAAGATGAGCCCGTAGAGCATACGAAGACAGAAGATAACCCAAGCACTGCCGAATCAGCATCATTCAACACACAAGCTCTAGCAAAGCTTCAAATCACGGATCACAGCGTGAAAGAGGGCAAAAGTGACGATCCCACATCAGCCATATCGACGAAAAGTACCGACACCAGCTTTACCAACGCCAGCACCATGACCAGCAGCACAGCCAGCACGACCTTTACAGGACGAATCCCCTTCTTTCCAACCCTCTCCTCCGCCCACGCCATGCTCAACAACCCAAAGGACACGAACACCGGCTTTGGCATCCTCTACACATCCTGGGACCGGGCTCTAGGCCAATCTCGCTGGCTTCAACGCTGCAATCCATCTTCCTCCAACATATCCATCCAAGCCTTGGACCTCGATCTACTGTCCTACTACACACCCCTCTACTCTTCATGTCTCCTCGTCGAAGAACTCCACAGAAGGAAAGTAGGCCGAAATTTACGAACCCGCAACTTCGACGAGGAAATACTACTATACTCCAACGTCCTCGACATGGGAATCGGAATTCTAATCGAAATACCCGCCGGAGGCATTTCCCGCTCATTATCCACATATTTCGGCACAATCTTCTTGCCCAAAGAGACTTGGGAAGAAATCGAATATTATTCTCAGCACGAGGAAGATGATGTTCGGAAGGAGAGTCCGGAGATGTATTACAAGAGTCCATATCGTAGTGGGACGGGAGATGTGAGCAAGCTGGATTCGGTGTTGAGTTGGTTTCATCTTGAAATTTATAGATGTAGGGGATGGTTAGATGAGGGGAAATTGTTGCAGTTGATTGCGGCGATGAGTGAGATGAAGGGAAAGATGTATGGGAGTTTTGAGGTTAGGCTTGGGCAGCGAATGATGGCTCAGCAGAGGGTGGGGGAAAGGTGTTCGAGTGTTGCTGCGATTTAAACGGTACAAGGGGGCAAAAACAAAGAGAACATGATATGAAGACAGTTAAAAAAAAATATGGAGCATCAGTTGTGAGGATCTCGTGTTCTATATAAAAAGGATCAGGACCAGTCTTCAATCATCAGAGCTTGCATGGCGTGCACAATGCTGTTTGAATCCCATCGAGGTCCGTGTGCAAGCTGGCGTTCTATGGTCCATTGAACAATTTCGTCCACTTTCCTGGCTGGGCTAGCTTCTGAGCAGATGTCCTGGTCCATATTCTCAATGGCTTCGATTGTGCTGTGCCGTCGAAATGTGTCAGGCTGCCCACCGGCTCGTGTGTAAGTCTGTTCGACAAGTTCGGTAGGAACTTCCATTACTCCCAGATGTACTGGGAAGCGTAGTGTCGGACCGTCGGACGGAATGACAGCGAGGACCGTCTTCCTGACTTCTGGAATTTCGCGGTACACCAAGAGTTCTTGTCCATGGTTATCGACGTTTTCTTTGTTGAGCCATTGCGGCAAGTGCGTCCTGTTGCGTTTCTGCCAGGGCGTGAGAGTGCGGAAGCCAAGACTGGCAGCCAGAGATGTGGCTTCAAAGAAGATGACACGCGGGTAGTTGATAGCCACCTCTTGCATGTCAATGACATAGATTCGGACGTTCCGAGCGCCCCGATCACACAGCCATTGAGCTCTGTGCAGTGCCTTGTGCCAGACAGTATAGACGGACATGAATGGGCTTGGATCAGGCTGCAAGAGCAAATGACTTCGGACGACAGTCATACTCAGCGGCGTGTTTGGAGCTTCCGCGACGAGGCTGTCCGTGGCTTGATCGAACGATGAATGATTGCCATTTGGGCCGTCTCCAACGACGCGAAACGCCCAGTTGTATACGTAGGAGCACGGGCTGCTCAGGTCCAGCGCCTTGTGGATAGGCATGTTGCTCAAGTCCTGCAAATGGAGGAGGATCTAGGAGAGGCGGATCGAGAGGCCTTCTCGACATGGACGAGTCGTCTTTTGAGATCTTTATGTAGCTCAAGTGCAACGTGAAGGGTAAGGTGCAGCGCCGCTGACCTAGGATGCAGGAGGTCGAGCTTGAAAGTGTCGCAGGTCCAGAGCGAGACTGACTCAGTGAACGACGGAGATGTTTCACTTATTGTATCGACCGCCAATTCATGTGCGTGGCCAAAATTAAGCAGAGCATGAGAGTCGGCGTTCACTGCGTGAGTTGAAATGGCTTGACGTAGCACGAGAAGTCGATAGATAGAACTAATCTCTGTCCTCATACATTATCATAAATGTCTCTTCTGATTAGAAATTACATGCTTGTTTCCTAATGGGGGTATTTGTTATTCAAAACGTTGACACCAAATTTGCGTCCGTACAATCGTGAAAGCATAGACACGTTACAAGATCTTCTCCGTATCAGCTCTGTTGCTGCTCCTGCCGGCAGTGCTGTCATTCAAACTCAGCCCATGATAGTCGCGGTTCGAAGAGGCATTGCTGCGCTACTTCTATGTTGCGCGGTCGAAGGACGATCGCTCGAAGGAGTGACTATTGGTGGCTGTTAGTCGATCTGTCAGCCAAATAGCTGCTTACCTGAGCTTGAATGGTACATACTCATCCTTGATGCCCCGCTCGTTGCTGTCAATGAAGCTTCCTCGGGTGTGGTTGCTTCGAGTGCTCTTCTTGCGGCCGAAGTAGCCCTTGGACTTGGTGGTCTTACTCTTGCCTACACTGCCGCCGACGCAGAAGAGTAGCGCTGCGAAGAGGAAGCAAGCAGTCGATGCCCAGGAGAAAGCGTATGCCTTGACGCCGAGGGATGCAGATTGATTGTTGCTGCGGAAGGCGTTGCGTGCCTTGACGGTCCATGCGCTGTCGGAATACATTAGTTTACTCGATTGTGACACGGGCGGAGAGATACTCACGTCATGAGCGCGGAGCACAGGGCCTGGAAGACGAAGGCCAGGAGGGCAAAGAAGCCGGTCATGTAGGCACCAAGACGCGCAAAGTAAGCGGCAATGCTGGTGAAGAATGTGCAGACGGAGAAGAAGAGTGCGACCAGGTAGAATGCCCAGGCGACACGGCTGAGATAGTAATATGAGTTGGTGCCAATGAATTGCTCCGGCACTCCAGTGGTGGTGCCAAAGTTCCTCACTGGGCTGAAGGGGATGGCTGCGCCCTTTGGATTGCAGTTGGCGTTGCGGCCAGCATCAACACCGCAGATGGCCAGATAGGTCCAGCGCGCAGGGTTTCGGAAGTGGTCATTGCCGCCTGTGATACCTGTGGTGTCTGCTTGGAGGAAGTAGACGTGGTTCAATGGCGAAGTGTTCAGGCCTGACAGGATGACAAGGAATTCCATGACAATGCCTCCTGCGACGAGGAGCACGGCGGTAAAGGCCAGAACAGCACCTGGGGGGCCGCATTAGTGGGCGTTGTATGTTTCGAGGAAGCATGGTGGAGCTGGACTCACGTGAAGCGGGCATAGTGTCTGATGCACTCCTTGAAACGGGTCGGCGGGTGGTAGGATGGTTCTCAGGACTCGGGAGCGTGTGTGTGTGTGTGTATTGAACAAGAATGATCGCAGGTGGCAGGGCTGTATACAGCAGCAGAGCTCTGGCCGCTGCTTGGTATGTGACGTGCACGATCGTTGGGTCGCGCTTGGGCGCTGCCGGTGCGTGATCTGGGACGTGCTACGAGGACAATGACGCTGTGCAGAAGTCAATCGCTGGACCGGCTGCCGGGCCGACGCCTCCGAGCTTGACAATGAAGTCATGGCAACCTTCGAGCATTTTCCGAGCCCCAGCTAGACCGATGGATTACGAAATGGGTTGTTATGTAGGGAAGCGAGAAAGTTATTGTGAATGATTGGTACAGACCGAGACATTTGTATCTTGTCTACTGAATTGCATGAACTATAGGAAGAGACTACTTAGCTAAATTTATTAGTATATAAACCCCTAAAAGAAGCTACCTATTATTATCCCCTATTACCTTAGTATACTAACTAATATATAACACTCCCCTTTAGTTAGCTAGTTAATAGCTACTTGTAAATATACTTAACTATCCTTTACTTTAGTAGCTTTATATACTATATATATTTTAGCTAGTAGAAGTTATAAGCTCCTTTAGATTAACTCTAGTTAGTTCCTAATCTTAGATTAGTATCCTTATTATCCTTAGATTAGTTATTTCTTTACTTCTTTTAGGCTACTATAGCCTATTAGCTTACTTAACTAAGTTATATTATTTCTATACTTTTCTTTTACTTCTTTAAGTAGTTATATATTTACTAACTAGCTTAAGTATAGATATCTTATATCCTTAACCTTAGTAGTTATAAGTCCCTTAACCTTTAAGGCTAATCTTAACTTTCTTCTTTCTATACTAATATTAGTAATATTAAGTAACTTGCTTAATATTTAAACTAGGTTATATCTTTTCTTATTAGGGGCTAGGTATATAGTAACGTATAGAACATCCGCCTAACCGATAACATAGTAGGTAGTAGAACTAACAAGTACCTCCTAAAAGGATTACGTAGTACGCTAAGTTAAAAAGGCTATACGAGTTACGTATATCTAGCGTACGCCCCTAGCGCGCGCCGCTTAGTATACTTAGGGCTTAGTAAGAGACCTTACCTTATCGAGGTCCTTACAATTATCCCCTTTCTCCTAGTATAGCTATCCCTAGCTATAGACAAACCTAACTCCTCGTTAAGCTATCCTATCTACGTATTCTCTCGCGCCTCTAGTACTTCGAATACGCTTCGCGTATATCGCTACTTCGTATAGCTAGTTACTACGCGAAAACTCTTTATTACTATATAGTAGAATTTTTATATTTCTACTAGCAACGTAGCTAGGTAGGTCTAGTATATTCCTAAGAACGTATTAATTATTATTATTAGTAACTAGGTAGCCTATATATAAGTAGTATCTATAGTCTACCTAAAAACTTCCCCTATTTCTAAGCTTTCTACTAGTACTACGCTAGTACCTCGCTAGCTCTACGTAAGCTCCTCTTATACTTTAACTAACAATTTTTATACTACTCTCTATATAGACCTAGCTCGTACCCCGCTTACGTTGCGTAAGCGTAGCGCTACTAGTCCTACTATCCTAGTTACGGCTACTAAGCGCTTTAGGCCTAATATAGAAGGCTATAGTAGATACTTCTAGTATATAACTACTAATAGTAAGAATAATTCCTACGCGCTCCTTATACGCGTTCTATAACTAACTCGCTATAGAGGATCTAAGTAACGTATATATTAGTAGTAATATATACCCTACTACTAAGAAGAAGTATTAGAGATATACTAAGGGATACTATCCCTATAAGCTAGTTATAGTACTATACCTCGTCGTACTACTCTAGCGTATATACGTAGCTCGCGCTAAGCGCGCTACTTACGACCTAGACGATCCTAAGTATAGGGATAATCCTATCTAGGCCCAAATTAGCCTTAATAAGATCTAGTAGCGCCTAGACGTATACGTAGACCGTATGTATCGCTTCCTTTTCGTACGCGTTACGTCTACTAACTACCTAGCTTTTCTAGAGGTTAAGAAGTCTCTAAATAGCTACTATCGTAACAAGAATAAGATTACCGGTAATAGTACGCTACTTAAGCGTAGCCGCGGCATAGGCGTTACGCCGGCTACTATTAATAGTCTAGACTTAGTAGCTATCTTAGAGCGTATTAATATTAATCTCTCTAGTAATAAGTATTATCCGAACCTATAGAAACCTAAGGGCTAGGTAGTATAGGAAGGGACTATAGGTAGCATAACCTATTAGGCTATAGGTAGCCATACTAGGCGGACTAACTATCGTAGTAGTTATAGAGGCATATAGTAGTAATTAGAGCTCTATAGTAGAGGCATATGAAATATAACTAGTAATGTGTACTAAACGAAGGTTAATAATATCTCTCCCTAGTAGGAAGAGGGCTATATATACTAATCGAGGCCCCTACCTAACTCGGTAGTTAAGTATATCCTAGTTACTAGCTAATATCCCTCCCTTTCTAGGTATCTAACTAGATACAATACCGCGATTATATATATAGAAAACAAATAGGTAAGCTCTTCGGCTCGCTACCTTAGGTAGACTTTTAATCGTATTCCTAAGGGCCATTAATCCTAGGTCTATTAATAGTACTACTTATAGTTCTATTCTTAGGTAGTATCCCCCTTAATTACCGTCTAACCCTAAGTATAGGCAATTAGCGAAGCTCGTACTTACTATAGCTCTCGTCCGGTACCTTATTATCTTCCTATGGATTAGAGAGGCTCTTCGAGATATAGTAGCTCTTCTCGCTATACAACTTGCGCTCGAGGTTAGCTTAAAGCATAAGTGCCTCGCGAACTATATTATAGGCGCGCTAGTTCTACTCCTTAATATAGTCCTAAAGGCCCTTAGAGTCTAGCGCGAAAACCAAATTAAGCTCCTCTCGAATAGAGGGATTAGACTATAGAATACGACCTATAAGAGTATCTACTATAGGCCTAAGGCTAGTAAGCTAGATAGCGTAAGGGAACGCGTATAGAATCGTACTACCTTAGTAAGTAATAGGTATTAGGTATCGGTAAGCCTCTATAACCTAGGTAACGGTAAGATTGAAATCCTTAACCTTGTTTCCTTTAACGCGATAGAAGCCTAGATCTATACAGATTCGAGTAGCGGTACCGGTAATATCGCCGTAAGGTAGATATAGTATACTAAACGAGGTAGAATCCTCTAATAGCGGCTTTAAGTTCTACTACGTAGCCTTGCCTTAGCTACTTATAGCCTCTAAATCCTCGTTCGTAAGATACTTATCGGTTAGCTCTCCTACCTAGCTATTCGATAGTACAAGGCCGCGAGCCTTAAGCTTCTATACCTATATAGCGAAAATCTCTAGATTATATATATAGTCGATACCTTAAGAGTAGGCAAGCTTATCCTCTACTTCGAAGGAGACCGATATATAGATTCGATTAGCGCCGATGCCTTCGATTAGCTCTAGAACGTTACTATTTAAGTATATTGTCTCTACTAGAGGCAAGTTACTCTTCTTAGGTATATCGTACTTATAATAGAACTTAGTAGGCTTCGGTACGGAGATAAGCTCGTATACGTAATCGGGTCGAAGGGCGACTATAAGGAGCTATAACGGTAGATTCTATCGGACTAGCTAGTTACTAATACTATAGATCTATAGTAGGTTAATACTAGTCTACTTCTCTAGCGGATAGCTATAGAGATACTAGTAATATATTATAACCTCTACGACTATCTCCTCTATAAGACTATACGCCTTACCCTTTAGGTTCTTAGCCTAGTTAAGGATATTGTTAATCGCCGTACTACCTTGCTCGGTTATTACTACCGTAACTTCCGGCTATCCGAAGGCCCGAGCGACTACTTATAGAAACTAGTCTAGTATAACCGGTACGTTAGACTAAACTAGCGTAAAGGTATATAAGCCGAGACGTACTACTAGTATAGTAGTAACTAGGGTACTAGCGAAGTAGTAAGCCTTACTAGAACTACGAAAGGCCTTAAACTACTCCTCTATATTACCGTTCTTAGTACTTACTAAGTAGGAAGAGCCGATTAGTAAGGTTATCTTTCGCGTTAATTAGGCAAAGACTATAGAACTTCGCGTAGATCTTAAGATACTTAGCGTAGATATCTTCTAGCTCGTTAGGGTCGTATAGATCCTTAAACTACCGAGCTAGGTTATAGACTATAGTAAAAGAGCTAATATCCTTTCCCTTAACGCTTATAGTATCTAGCTTAGCTATAAACCGACCGAACTAGCTACCTATATAGTCGGTATAGACGTCCTTAATCTCTACCTTAAAATCTATCTCTTTACCTCTACTATTACTACTAGCCGACTTAGTATCTTCCTTAGCCGCCGTAGCCTTAAGGCGTAACGCCTCTTGCCTATATTCCTCCTCTTACTAGCGTAGCTTAGCTATCTTAGTAGCTTACTCTTACTATAGATAGGTCTATTAAGTAGTAGTACGACGTAGCCTAGTATTCTCTTAGGCGGCGAGCTCTCGGGTAGCTACCTCGCCTACTACCTTCTATGCCTCGGCCTAATAACGGATTACCTAGCGCTAAGATAGAGTAATAATTAGTATAATGCGAGCTAGTCCCTCTATAATAAACCTAGAACTACTAATGCGGTACTCCTTATTAGCTAGTAGCTATACTACCTCCTAGCTACCTAGGTTAATAGTAGCGATCTCCTTCTTATACTTCTTATAATACTTCGAGTCGAAGTCGCTATTAGTAAACGTAAGGCTTAGGTTCTACTAACCGGTCTTCTTAGGAGTAGACATAACTCGGTAGATTATTATCTTACTAACGAGCTTAGTACCTTATCGACGGTTCTTGTTCTTATTAACGAAGGTAGTAACGTTCTTAGCTCGCTCCGCGCTATTATAGGCGAAGTCGACTAGGCTCTATAGAAGCGCTATCGGACTACCCTAATACTCGAGGATTACGGTTAGATAGTTAAGTCGGTAGTAGATATTAATACCCTATTCCTCGATAATAGCGAGCGACGGATAGGCCTTAGAGAGCTCCTTATCCTCGAGAACTAGATTCTTAAAATCGACGGTACTACCTATCTCGTAGCGTAGACCTATTATGCTAGCGGTAATAGTAACTAATAGGCTCTCGCTAGCCCTATTAAGGATAGTAAGTAGCTACCGAATCGCCTCGATCTTTACCTAGCGGTCCGCAATACCTACGATAATCTTAAAGGCGTCGGTAAGGTTAGTAACCTAAGCGAGCTCGCTATTCTCTAGAACTATAAAGATTCTAAGCGAAGTAGCGCTCTAGCCTAGCTAGACAATAGTAGTAGGCTAACTAAACCGATAGGCGGTCGAAGAAGAAGTAGAGGGAGCTAGGTTAGTAGGAACGAGTCGCTATTCTTTAGCTATATCGGAAGCTTAGTTAGTTAGAGGGAAGAATAGGTAGGTAGATATAGGCGCCCGTTAATAAGGGCTTTAGAACAAAGACTATAGGTAGATGTTTACTTATAACTATAGGCGCGTATATATAGGTAATTACTCGGAGGTTCGAGTAAATTTATATTTAAATAGTCGTATATATATAGGTACGTAGGCGGCCTATCCCGAAACCTTAGGAAGTAAAGTTTTACTTTCTTAGTACTCCGTATATATTCCTAGCTATAGCTCCGCTCCTACTACCTATCTATCTAATAGTAGACTAAGTTAGTATATCGCTATTAGTCGCCTTACGATCTAGCTTTCTAGGGAACGTCCTAGTAAGTTTTCGCTAATAACTCCCTTAGGGATTATTAGATCGCAAGATTCCCTTCTAATCGATCGCCTAATAGATCCTTATATAAAAGTAGTCCGTATTCCTTCTATATAGGCTACTCGTAACCTAGTTTTCCTAGATATTCCTTCCTTCCTACCGCTTATAGATAGGGAGGTAGTCCCCCGATTAGCGTAGCTACCCTTAAGCGCTAGTACCGGTCCCTAATAAGCGACCGATTCTCTAGTTAGCGAGGCTTCTATAGGCGCCTCCCTTTCTATATATCTCGCTTAGCTACTACTAATAGCGCGCGTAGAGCCGATATATCGTAGAACCTCGATAAAGAAATAGCTTAGTAGCTAATAGCTCTTACTAATTACCTCCCCTAGGGATTATTACAAGTCGAAATCCTAAAGGTAAGCTCTAAAAACAAGGCAAGTATAAAGGAAATATACGCTACTAGTATAATAGTATCGTAGAAAGAAAGATTAGATAAAACAATTAAATAAACAAATATAGGAAATATTAAATATCTAGTCGCAAGTCGCCTTATCTACTAGTTAGCGCTTCTAGGACTTTAGGATCTTCGTTAGTAAACTAGCTATCGTCTAGATCTCCGTCGCTAGACTCGTAGTCTAGCTCCTATATCTAGTCTAGTTAAGACCTAGTATTAGTATCGACCTCCGTTTCTAACTCCGATTCTAACTCCGATTCTAACTCCGATTTTAACTCTAACTATAGACTAAATTATACGAAGCTAACTCGTATATATCCGTCCCTTTCTTCTTGAGTTATTACTAATAGCTTACTAAGCCTTATTTACGGATATATAAAATCCTCTAGTAGCTTAGTATCTAGAACGGTATTTAGATCTTCGTAGAATAGGTTAAGGTCTCTAGCGATATTCTCTATCCCTACTAATACTTCCTTATCGGTTTAGGGAGGTATAGTAGGTTTCCTTATAAAGTCTATCTTCTTTAGATTAGCCCTTAGCTACGTATACTTTAGTATAGAACTATCTAGCTCCTAAAGTCGGTAAGCGGCGCCCTTATAGAGTGCTTCCTAAACGCGATACGGCCCCTTCTAGTAGAAAGCAAGTTTATATAAGAAGCTCGTCTTTAGCTCTAACTAGAAGATTAGTACGAGATTCCCTTCCTTAAAGGGAGCGTAATCTATACCTTAAGTATCGTCGAAGTATTACTTTATCTCCTCCTAAAGGCGCCTCTAGCGAGTAAGGCCTTCCTCTATAGTACTTATTATCTCTTCGAGAGCCTTAGCGCGTAAGTATAAAAGGTCGGAACGGTCCCTAACTAATCCCTATTCGAAGATACTATAGGTACGATAGATAAGTTCGATAGGTAGGACTACTTCTCGCCCTATTATAACTTCTATAGGCGTAAGGCTAGTTATCCTAACGGTAGTAGTATAGTCGGCCTATAGGATAGCGGATATATAGTTAGTAATCGGTATCCGCCTATCCCCTCTATTTGTAAGCTTAGCGATAGTATTAAGAAGGGCTTTATATCTAACTTCGACTATAGTATTCGACTTAGGATAGTATAGTAAGATCTTAACTATCTTGGCTCCGTAGCCGACGATTAGCGCTTAGACTTCCTTAGCAAAGTTAGTCGGAGCGTTATTAAGTACTATCTCGGCTAGGGTATCCTATCTATAAAAGATATCCTTCTATAGGAACTTAGCTATATATATCGTAGTAATCCTTTTCGAGGATAAATAGAAGTACTATGCTTCTAGCTATCGAGATAACGCCTCTCGAGCTACTAGTATACTATTGCTACTATTAATATAAACCGCGTCTATATACTAGCGTTCCCTAACCGACTACTAAGTAGATATACGAAGCTTACTAGCCTAGCGGTAACTATTACGGAACGTATATTCGAGATAGCCTTTATAGTACCTAGAAACGTTAGCCTAGACTCTATCCTACTAATACCGCCTTCTTAATAGATTAAAAGTTCCCTTAGCCGCTCGGTATCCGTTCTCCTCGTAAAGGGCATATAGGATCTCCTATCTAGCTTCTATATTATCGATAACTCTCTATAGAGGAGCGTTAACTATAGACTATCGCTATAGATGCCTATCCTTAACTACGAACCGTCGTACTTACTTAATAATATAACGATACTAGCTTCTAGAGATCCCTAACGCTCTCCTACCGTAAGTAAGGAAGTAGGCGATATAGTAGGAGTCGTTAGAGTATTCTCTATTAAGTATATTAGCTCGTTTAACGCCCTCGGCTCCTTATTCCTTATCTATATCTATAGCCGTAGTATCTTCTACCTCGATTACTAGGTAAGTATTAATATAGAAGGTCGAAAAGAATATACGGTCTATTACGGCATCGACGTCCTCCTCGTCCTATATCTCTACTATGTCTTCGTCCGTAATCGGCTTACGAGATAAGGCATCCGTAGTAGAATATCGCTTTCTAGGAACATAGATAGCGTTAAAGTTAAAGAGATAGATCTACGCTATCTACCTAGCTATAGCTAAATTCGATAGATTAGAAGCTACTCGATTAAGCTAGTAGACTAAAGTATTCGTATCTACCTTAAGCTAGAAGTAGATACCGAATAGCTATAGGCGGAACTTCTTAAGCGCTTTATAGACCCCTAGGTACTCTCTCTTACCTATATCGTATCGCGCCTCTATAGGGTTCTATAAACCGGATTTATATCGCATAGGATAACGTACGGATAGCTCCTCCCTATCGTACTATATTAGTACCTTACTATAACCTTCCCTACTAGAATCGATAGCGACTACGATAGTCCCTATGCCTTCCGTATAGTTAATAGATATAAGGGCTAGAGCCGTAATTAATACCTACGTAACCCTTTCCTTAGCTTACTAATACTCTTCGTCCTATCGGAACTCGGTATCCTTCTAGAGGAGGGTAAAGAGTAGCTTGTAGACTATCGAGAAATCCTCGACCTAGATCCTAAAATAGGTTACTATCCTAATCTAGATCCGAACTTCCTTCTAATAGATCGGAGTCGCCTAGTCCGCTATCTTCCTTATATAAGTAGTATCTAGATATCTACCGTTCGTATTAGTAATATAGCTAACAATATTAACCTTTTAATAGAGGAGCTAAAGCTTAGAGCTATAGATCGTTAGGTACGCTCGTTCTAGGTCGTATAGAACCTAGTCTAGGTTCTCAATATACTCCTAGATAAAGCGTCGAATACTAGGCTCTACTTCTTTATTCCTATATCTCGTCTTAGGTCCTTTAACGCCTATGTCGTCTAGAAACGGTATAGCGATATACGAGATATAGGTATATAGTACCTAAGTAATAGATCGAACGAACTAGGCAACGGAGTTAGTAGCTCCTTATAGAAGAGTCGTCTAATATAAGAGTCTAAGCGGCGTATCGAAGCTCGTAATGTCCCTACTACCTTTATCTAATAGGATCTAGTTATATCCCGAAAAGATGTCTATTAGCGAGGCGACGATATAGTTCTCGAAGGCTTCCGAGAAACTATCCGTATCGGGCGGTAGGTTAGCGTCCCTAATCGTTATAGTATTGAACTTTATAGTAGTATTAATTAGGCGATACTCTTTGTCCTTCCTAGGGACCTACTTCTTACCTACTAGGAAGTATAGATTGCGGTACGAAGTATGTAAAGGTTCTAGTATACCTACTTGTATACGCTTACGGACTATGTCTTCTACGACCGGGCGTAGACTCGGATTAATCCTAAAGGAAGGATACTCCTATAGCTTATATAGAATAGTCCTAATTTTCTATAGTAGTACGATCTTAGGATTAATACGGCTAAGGTACGTAAAGTCGTATACTAGTACCGCCTCCCTATTATATAGTAGCTCCTCTAGGAGGTGCCTCTCCGTTAGCGTAAGCTCTAGACCGGTATAAATATTAGTAAGCCGCTCTACTATTAGCCTTATCCTACGCTTAATCGTAGAGAACTTCTTTATAATATATTTCTAATTATAGGGCCCTATTCCTAGCGGAAGAGCTACTTCTCGGTCTAGGTAGTCCTATCTCTAGTTCGGGTTACTACTAGGACTAGATCTATCCGTTATGTATACGCTATCTTTAACCGGTTTAACCTTATTAGCTACCCGCTTGTATAGGATATAAACGTCTATCGAGGACTAAGTAGATAGAGGTAACTACTCCCTCTAGCGCCCGCTTCGAAGATTAGTATAATAGAATAGAGTATATACCTCTTCCGACGTATCGTCTCTATCGTCGAGGCGCTCGATATATAGCTCGTAGTTCCTTCCTAGAATACCGCTAAACATATTGCTATAATAGCTCCTAGGGAAGTTATTAGCGGATACTCCCGATTAGCTATAGGAAGCTTCCGAGTCTTAGTATATAGTCCGAAAGACCTCGATTTCTAAGTTATCGTTTTCTAAGTCGCTATTTCCTAAGCTACTATTATTGCCTAGTAGTTCGTCTAGTAGGTTATAAGGTACTTAATTAGCGGGAAGCTAATCTATTTTATATCCCTCCCCCTCTAACTAGAACGAACTCGATTAGTATAGACTATAGGTATATAGGGCGTAAACTAACGGTCCTATAGTAGCGCTAGAGCTTTTCCCTCTCGATCTAGGCTAGTAAGGTATTCCCTACGTCTCTAAGTAGTAGCGACAATCTCCTTATAGGACTTATAACCTTAATTACTAATATAGCTAGTAAAGATGATCTTATTTCCTTTCTAGTCGGTAATAGTACCTTCCTACGATCTATTATTATAGTTCTACTAGATGCCGCGTACTATACGAGACTAGGGTCGTCCGAGAAGGATAGGTATCTCTAGGTTAGCCGCTATCTAGAACGTAAAGGCGTATACGATTCTAAAGGCGTCTACTATAATATTGTAATAAGCCTCTATAAAGGCAACCGTCCTATTAACGCCTCTTATACCTAAAACTACCTCCTTATTAATTAGTAAGCGAAGCTACTAAGCGAGGACTAAGGGTATAATAAGGGACTCGGAGCTATTATTAATTATAGTACGGACTAGAATACCGCGGTTACCGATCTTAATATCGATATAGATACTCGGTACGATCGCAAATTCGCGAGTTACTACGGATAGGTCGACCTCTATAGGTCTACTATATAGGTACTTAATATCGGCTAGTAGAGTATATCTAACCTATATACTAGTAAACTATACTACGTAGGTATCTACCAAGCTAGGTACGTTATCGGTATCCGTTACTCTATCCGCTAGTAACTCCTAGAAGTATAGAAGGTATTCTAAGGTATAGACGTCGATATACGTCGCCTTACCTTTATCCTTCCGGAAGGCTACTAGATCGCGTATAAACTCTAGATTATTAGGTACTCGCTTCTAGAAGAGATTAGTAGGAACCCTATAGGCTAAGAGATCGCCTATAGATACGCTAGATTAAAGATTAAGAAACTAAGAAGTCTAGAAGATATTCTATATCCTAGTCGTATCTCCTATACTATACTTTTTAATATAATTATCGAAGCGGAATAACTTCGGATTAGTATCCCTCTTCCTATTATAAACGGGCGGGTTAGCTAGACTAGGAGACGAGTCGTTCGTACTATCCTCCGTTATTTCGATCTCCTAAGACTTAACGACTTNGAGATCGCCTATAGATACGCTAGATTAAAGATTAAGAAACTAAGAAGTCTAGAAGATATTCTATATCCTAGTCGTATCTCCTATACTATACTTTTTAATATAATTATCGAAGCGGAATAACTTCGGATTAGTATCCCTCTTCCTATTATAAACGGGCGGGTTAGCTAGACTAGGAGACGAGTCGTTCGTACTATCCTCCGTTATTTCGATCTCCTAAGACTTAACGACTTACTAATCTAGCGTAGTAGATATAGCGCTCTTAGTAGGAGACTCGGTCGAAGTACTAGGTATAGTACTAACTTATCGTTAAGCCCTCTACTAAGTAGTAATAAGATTCTTAGTCTTAGTAACTATCTCCCGCTATTCCTTAACCTTATCTATAGCCTTCCGACTAGGTATACCTATAGAGGCTATACTAGGTCGCGAAGGATTCTTAGTCTATAACTTCGTTATAGTAGGCATCGTAGTAATCGGGTCTATATCGTCGTCTTCCCCGTCCTCCTAGAGACTATACATTTCTACGATTAGCTAGTCGTTCTAGGTTACGGCTACCACTTTAACTACTATAGTAGGGATAGATCCGTCCTTAGTACGTTCTTTGTCTATAAGTTTCCTAATCCTCTTGCCTTTACGCTTAGCGATAGCCGCGAAGGTACTATTACCTAGGACCTCCTAATGGATTAGTCTATACCTAGCTTCTAGTAGTAGTAGGATAATAGCTAGCTTCGGAGTACGGAGGTCCTATTAGTATAGTATCTACTTACTAGTCTTGCTATAGTACGTCTTACCGTTTTGTTTATTTATAAAGCCCCTATCTATAAGCTCCTTCTATACCGGATAGTCGTTCTATATATAGTTAATACTACTATATATCTAATACTTACTATTAAGATCGGGGTATATCTTTCTCGTACTCCTAGTCCTCTAATTAATAAAGATATCTACTATAGGCGCGTCGGGATAGATATCGTCGGTATCTCCGATAGTATCCGATACTTTCTAAGTCGTACCGAGCTT
>LFZO01000460.1:0-36220 GCA_001578225.1 Pseudocercospora musae
ATAAGAGGTAGGGCGGCGCCGAAGAGGACCTTAACGACGAGGTCCTAGCGGCCTAGCTCTAGTACGAGGAAGAACGGGCTAAATAGGCTAAATAACGCCTCGAATTGGCCTATCTTAGGAAAAGAATAGCCGATATAGCTTAGGAAGCCTCCCTCCTTATAGATTAAGGGAGTACTTAACTAAGCGTAGCCCCTACTATACTACCCTCTATACCTATAGGATTAGCTATTCCTAAGGCGAGGAACCTCTATATATTCGAGGGTAAGGGGCGTATAGACTACGACTAATAGGTTACCGACTACGACCGTATCTTTAGGCGAGCCCCTTATATCTATTCTATAGAAGAAATAAAGGTAGACCTAGCCGAGGAATAGATAGAGAGGAAGTAGTAGGTTAAATAGAAGCGATATACCGCGTACTTAGATCTAGAGGGGCATACCTAGGAAAGGATAAAGTAGGTAATGCTAGACTCTATAGGGACGAAGGAAGAACGTCGCTAGTTAGCCCTAGATAGGCTAAAGAGGGCTAACTAGGGAAGTTATACCCTATCCGAGCTACTAGACTATATAAAGATCTAGTAGG
Source organism: Pseudocercospora musae (assembly GCA_001578225.1). Taxonomy (NCBI): domain Eukaryota; kingdom Fungi; phylum Ascomycota; class Dothideomycetes; order Mycosphaerellales; family Mycosphaerellaceae; genus Pseudocercospora; species Pseudocercospora musae. The sequence goes on from LFZO01000460.1 coordinate 583, forward strand.
ATAAGGTCGAAGAGGATCGATAGGACTATATAATATACGACTTTGTAGCGGCTATAGATAAGAAGATCCGCTACTATATCGAGGTAGGCTAGTAGCGCTTCTAGACCCTAATCGAGGCGGAAGAGGTAGCGAACGCCTACTACCGCTTACTAGAGAACGAGCGTAGGTCCTATAGGGATAAAGACTATAACAAGAAGCGCGGCCGCTCCGGCTCGGATAATAGTACTACCGGCTCGGCTTTAGACAAGCTACCTAGGAGCTCGGGAGGCCGTAGCCGAGGTAGGAAGGGCCGAAGCTCCCTATAGAGGCGCTAGAATACCCTTAATAGGTCCGAGAAGGACAAAGAAGTCCCCTAGTACTAGTACTATAGCGAGATAGGCTATAAGAGGCCCTAATGCCCTACCTATAATCTAGAATCGGGAAAAGACAAACCTACCTAGTAGCCCTCCTAGCTACGGCGGGCTAGGTTATCTATACTAAGGAACAAAGGAGGAGCGCGGAGCCCGGTAGACTAAGATAGGTTAACTAGGACTAGTTCTAGTTAATCTAGCTAGATATTAAGCTATAATAGGGCGAGAACTCCTATATACTTAGAGGGCTTATCGATTACGGCTCTTAGGCTAATATCTTAGATAGTATAATAGCTAAAGAGGCTAGCCTCGCCCTAAGTAATATAGACGCCAAGCGGTATAAGATCCTTAATAGCTAGTCGCTAGCTATAAGTAGTAAATGCCGTATAACCTACGAAGTATCGGATACGAGCGGTTAGTAGCGAGGCTATATAGACAATTTCGCTATCGGAAGGATCTATAGCTTCGATATCGTACTAGGGATACCCTAATTAGAACGATAGAACCCTTCGATCGACTTCGTAGCTAAAACGGCTATCTAGAGGAGGAAGGGGGCTCGTAGGTAGCGCGCCTACGCTATATCGGGCCCCTCCGACTTCTCGAGGATTATATTAGATAGGAATACGCGTCTCTTCGTAATATCGATAGTTAAGACGGACTAAGACGACCCGAATAGCCTCCCGCCGAAGTATAAATATCTCTATAGGATATTCGAGGAAGGAGACGCGTCTATACTTCCCGATTACGGCTTATATAAGTTGTCTATTAACCTAATAGAGGGCAAGACCCCTCCTTACAATCCGCTATATAACCTCTCGGAGACTAAGTTAGTAGTCTTAAGGAAATACCTCGATAAATATCTCGAGAAGGGCTAGATCCGCCTATTAAAGTCCCTAGCGGATACCGGTATCCTCTTTACTAAGAAGAAGGATAGTAGCCTACGACTATACGTCGACTACCGGGGCTTAAACGCTATTACGGTAAAGAATCGGTACCTATTGCCTCTTATATAGGAGTCTTTAGACTGTCTCGCGAATACTCGGGTCTTTACGAAGCTTAATATCCGAGATGCCTACTATAGGATCCGTATTAAATAGGGGGACGAATAGAAGACCGCTTTCTATACGAGATATAGGTACTTCGAGTACACTATAATACTATTTAGGCTTATAAACGCCCTAGTAGTATTCTAGAGCTATATCCTTAGCGCCTTGTCGGACCTAGTAGATACGATCTATATCGTCTACCTAGATAATATCCTAATATACTCCTAAAACCTAGAGGAACATATCCGATACGTTACTACTATCCTCGAGAGGCTCTAATACTATAAGCTATATACGAAGCTTAGTAAGTGCGAGTTTAATAGGGACCGGATTAGGTTCCTTAGCTATATAATTACCCTAAATAGGATCGAGATAGAGCTAGAAAGGATTATAACGGTTAAAGAGTAGCCCGAGCTAAGGAGCATAAGAGATATACGTATCTTTATCGGGTTCGCTAACTACTACCGGCGTTTTATTAGGTACTTCTCTAGGATAGTAGCTCCGCTAAACCGCTTAATAGAGCGGGGGCCTAATGCGGCTAAGGGTAGGCGAAGGTAACGTAAGGAAGAGTCGTAGCGGCTTACCCTAGACTAAGAAGCGAAGTTAGTATTTAAACGGCTTAAGGAGGCGTTCTATACGGCCCTAGTCCTAAAGTACTTCGAACTATCCTAACTAATTAGGATCGAAACGGACGCCTCGACCTACGCTATATCGGGCGTTATAATACAATAGCGTAAGTATAAGGGCAAGACGTACTAGTTCCTAGTAGCCTTCTTCTCGCGGAAGATAAATAGTACGGAAAGGAACTACGATATCTACAATAGCGAGATGCTAGGGGTAGTCGAGTACTTTAAGTACTAGAGGTACTACTTAGAGGGCGCGTAGTACTAAGTAGAAGTTATTATAGACTATAATAACCTTAGATAGTTTATAACGACTAAGGAGCTTACGAGGCGCTAGGTTCGCTACGCCGAGTAGCTCTCTATTTTCGACTTCTATATCTCGTATCGTCTAGGAAGGGAAAACGGGGTAGCTAATAGGGCTAGTAGGCGCCCTAACTATATAGATATAGACTACTCTAGTCGCTAGGTAAGCGAAGAGGACTTACGTACTCCTCTCGAGAGGTTATAGAGGCAACTCGTAGGCGAGGAGCCCTAAGATAGATCGATAAGGAGCGCCTCGATACGAGGGGGACTAGATAGAGGCGACAAACCCTTCGTCTACCTCGCTAGTATAGCTAGGATAGGGGAGGTATAGAATAGCCTCGCAAATACTATTCGGGTAGTACTAGGTACCGACGCTAAGGCGATTAGAATTAGGGAGGCCCTCTAGAATAGAGACGAGGTACAATAGCTATAGCTAGCGCGGTAGAAGGAATCCTAGGGGTTCCTCTTCTACTAGGATACGATGTACGTACTAGCGGGCCTACTTCGCCTAGAAACCCTCTAGCTCTACTACGACGACCCTATATCGGGGTACTTTAGGTTCGAAAGGACTCTATAAATAGTACGAAGAGGGTACTACTAGCCTAAAGTTAGGTACTACGTTAAGGATTATACGCGTAGCTATAAGGCGTATACCCGAGTAAAGCCTCGGAGGTACCTACCCTATAGGGTACTATACGCTAAGAAACCTTCTAAGGCGCTATAGGAGGATCTAATGCTCGACTTCGTTACCGATCTACCTCCGAGTACCGTTCTAGGCTAGGCCTACGATAGCGTCCTCGTTATAGTAGATAGGTACTCTAAGATAGCCTATTATGTCCTATATTAGAAGGAAATTACCGCTAAAGGACTAGTAGACATCTTCTTAAGAGAGGTAGTCCGTCTATATAGTATCCTATAGTCTATTACGTCCGATCGGGGACCGATCCTTACGTCTAAGTTCTAGAGTAGCCTCTACTACTATATAGGAGTCTATAGGGGCCTTAGTACTACCTACTATCCCTAGACTAATAGTTAAACCGAGCGCTAGAACTAGACGATAGAGCAATACCTACGTATTTACTATAACTTCGAATAGGACGACTAGGCACGCCTCCTAAGCCTAGCCGAGTTTGCCTATAACGATAGTTAGTATATAGTAATAGGGGTAACGCCCTTCTAGACGTATAACGTCTAGGATCCGCTCTACGCTAGATAGCCCGAAATGCCTTAGGTAGAGGGAAAGGCGCCCCGAGCTAAGGCGCTTATAGCTAGAGTAAGGGACATTCGGGACGGCCTAAAGGCTCGGCTAGAGAAGGCAAAGGAATATTAGGCCTAATAGTACGACAAAGGATAGAAGCTTAAGACCTACGCTATTAGCGACTAGGTATACCTTAACGCGAGGTTCCTCGATATAGTCCGCTAGTCGAAGAAGCTAGACTATAAGTACGTAGGGCCCTTCCGGATATAGAAGGTAGTTAACGATACGGCGTATCGCCTCGAGCTACCTAAGGGCTTCAATATATACCCTACATTCTACGTATCCCTCCTCGAGGACTATCTCGAGCCGGAAGTAACCTAAAGGGATTAGGAGGACCCCCCCGAGATATAGGCGGCCGACCCTAACGTATATAAGGTCGAAAGGATTATCCGGAAGGAAAGGGGGCCCGATAGGAAGTAGGAATACCTTATATCCTAGAAGGGATATAGAGAGGAGGAAAATACCTAGGAACCGGCGGAATACCTAAGCAAGGCGGCTCTTAAGGCGTTCGCTAGGCGAATAGAGGGTCGAAAGAGGCCCCGAAGGAACGTAAGTACGAGGTAGTACCCGTCCCTTACGTAAACGGATAGTATTCCGCTATAGGGTAGTAATATAGTATAGATAGGAGCCCTTCTAGTACTAAATGAACTCTCCTCTCCTACTATAGGCCGGTACCCTTAATATTTAGTAACACGTACCTAAGCAAGGCGCAATAGGCATAGAGACGGGCCTAGATAGGGCGAGGGGAGGTAATATAGATAAGCCCGAGGGAACTTAGCCTCGGTTAAACTATATTTAGGTATATCTAGCTAACTCCTCGCTTAAGGGGCGCGAACGGCCTAAAACGGGCTAACTAGGGGCGACTAGAACTACTAACCTAAAACTCGACTTATACTAAGTAAGTATATAGGTCCTCTTAATCTAAAAGGGCTCTACTAAATCCCGAAAGAAATCTCATCGACCTATCGGCCCCGAAAGACCTCCCGAGGGATTACGAACTCCCTAGATAGGTCGTTAGGAGTCGGCGACTTCTTTACTAGCTCTACGAGGGAGGTACGGGCCTTACTAGTAGGCATACGATCCAAACTACGCTAAAACGCCTTAACTTGACCCGCGTATAGCTAAAGGCGGGCGCTTAGGCCCTTCGCGACCTCCTTCTAATCTCTCTCGAGCCCCTTTATCTTCTTTTAAGACGATATATAGCTATTTCTAATACGCTTACGCTTCTTAATAGGAGTCTAGTCGAATAGGGTTAGTAAGGGCTAAAAGGGGTTAAGGGGATCTATACATACCCTAGTAGCTATATTACGCTCTATCTCTTCTTTTATTATAGTATCGCGATCCTTCTAAGGGCCTAAGGAAGGTTAGCTAAGGCAAACTAGGGAAAGGGGGGTCGAGATAGACTAGATATATTAAATTCGGCCTTGCCTATATAGGCATAAAGATTGCCGGTACCTTCGAAACGTAGATACTTCCTAGAGGGCTCTAATTAGCGTAACCCGACTCTATATAGGCTAATACATACTTCTTAACCTTCTCGTAGACCGATATATAGGCTTAGTAGGCCTCTTCGGCCTTCTTCGTATTAGTCGGGTTATCTAGGGCCTCCTAGCGCAATCCGTTAGCCGCCTTAATAGTAGGCTCGTATTCTATAGGAATCTAGACGCTAGTTAGCCCTATCTAATCCATCTTAGACTAAAACGACTTACTTAGAAGTAGCCCGAGCTACGAGAGGTATACTTTAGATAGTCGAAGTATTAAGTCTCGTTAGTAAGGTCCTCCTTATAGTTAGACGGGTTAATTTAAAGGTACATAGCCTTAAGAAGGCTAACACGGCTACCGCCGGTATAGCTCTATATAATATTAGTACAATGAAGGCACGGATTGCCGTTAAACTTTATATAGGTCGCTATCGGGCCGAAACGGGCCGAAAATGCTTAGAATAATATAGAGGCTACTAGCGATAACTAAAAGGGGGGCTACTACTAGAGAAATAGGGGCTACTATACTAAGTTAGCCTAAATTGCCTTAAGAGGAGTCGATAGGGGCTTGCTTCCCTTAGCGTTAGGTATAGGAGTAGGGGGAGCGGTAGTAATAGAATATATATCTAGGGGTATATATTGTAAAAGGGAACAAATTAAATAGACTTAGATAGCTTAAATCTACGCGGCTAACGCGGCGATAGCGTTATTGCTACCTAAGTAAGCTTTGCGAATAATAGTAAGCGTCCTTTATATATAATAAGAGGCTATAAGTAAAGTTTTCCATTCTAGGCCTCCGGGACGTAGGCCTATAGAGGGGGGGGGGGGCAATATTACAATTACGGGCCTAGTTAGCCTATCTAGAGTCGAAATAGGCTAAGAAGGCCTAGGGCGACCCGTCTTGGCCTATAGGTATATATCTTCCCTCTAGATACCTCTCTTCCCTTTCTTCCTTAGCAATTCGAGTAGTTCTAATCGAGTACTATATACTATGTATTATATACCTCTTTTACAAGTATTGTCTATACTATCTAAATTAAGATTATATAAAGAACAATACCCTAACTATAATTAATAATAGATACTAGACTCCTATAAGTACGAGAGACTAATTAGATAACGCTATTAATCTATACTTAAATACGGCTCTATACTATCCTATTTTGAAGCTAAATAGATAAGATTAGTATACCTTACTATTGCTCTAACCCTATCTTTTTACCCTATCTCTTAACCATCTTCTTACTCAGCTTGGTCTTAGTAGCAATCTATAATTAGTATACCGATATCCTTACCATAACGATATTATACACTATATACGGACGTATCGCTATAAGCAGGCTAGACTGTAATGACAGCCTTGAACAGTCCGTACATGGCACACATTTGCGGTGATCGTAGGAACCAACTACCATTCAAGTAGCAAAAGAAGACATCGCATGTCATGTCGGATCGCGAGACCAGGGCCTCCCAAGCTGTCACTCTAAAAGTTCTGGGTGACATTCTTGAATGACTATGGTCTAGCACGTAGGAATGGCAAACGCGAGCACCGAGCTATTAGGATCTATGCCAGAGATCAAGCAGACGAACAGCGAGCACATCAATCTGTCCCTCATCGGCGCTGTTCCATCCCTAGCAAATGCAATTGTGGCGACCGAGATTTTCGAAGCTCGAGGAGGAGAATCACAGAAGATCACAGTAGATTTGCAGCGGTCCCACAACTACATCGATCCAGATATTGGTATGACGCCGAAGATCAATGGCCAGGTGAGTGGAGAATAGAGAAGCAACGCGACAGGAATGGACTGATGGCGAAGTCGGAAATCAATCTCGATCTGGTCGGAGGGAATCCGTTCCTTGGCAATATCAATATCTACGAGACAGCAGATGGCCGTCATGTGGGCCCGTCGGCCGTCTATGTCGATCTGGTCTATCAATGGAGCACATTTCTGCGCTGTGCTGTCAATACTGCAGATATAGCTGCGGCTATCGCAAACTGGAAAGTCGAAGGCGAGTGATCTCCTCGAACTGGATTCCCAGAGATACTGACTTTGTTCAGACCTCGAGAAGGCGGCCGAAGTTGCGGGGGCTTGCCCTTCGCTGTCGCGCAGAGCGAAGAATCATGGGCGGCGACCGAGCAGGGACAGCACATGGCTAGCCTACCTATCGTTCCTATCAAGAAGGTCATTTCATCCCCACCAAAACCGCTTGCTCCAAGTCCAAGCCGACCATTGGCAGGGCTAAAGGTGCTGTCTCTTACGCATGCGATTGCTGGACCAAGTGCTGGACGCACCCTTGCTGAGTATGGTGCATCAGTCCTGCAAATCATGTACACTCACGGCTTCGAGCATCCGTTTGTATACACATACGCCAAGCTAGGCTGCGCATCTTCTCGAATGGACTTCTTGGAGTTCAATGCTCGCTTATGAAGGTCCTGTAGAAAGCATGACGACTTCTGCAGCACCTCAACGGCAAAGCGCTTGATTCGATAGTGGTGAGTATAAAGGCGCAAAATGCTTTACGCGCGTTACGTTTGCCCTTGTCCTGTTCCATTCATCTATTCGAAAGCACTCATCGTTGATCAGACCAAACGAGGATTCTGGCAGTCTTGGCAGAGACCATGGTGATCATCGACGTCGCCATGTTGGCCCATGCCAGCGCACCTGGTCTGCCGTCAGCACTTGCACACGTCATTCGATAAGAACTGTGTACTTGCCCTGTCCACGTCACTCCTCAGAAGTCTCAGCAGCAACAAGCTCTTTGCGAAGAGCACTGTATTGCATGCGTGTGTCCCTCGGAGCTCTTTCTTTGCTAGCGCATGAGCCTCTTTCGGCTTTACTTCGTGGATACTGAATAAGATACGTTTGACTTCACAGAAACGGTGAGTCATTTCTTGTTCGCGGCATTCGTGAGAGGCTCCGTATCGATTCCGAAGAATATGACGTGGACGGTAATGTCGTCTCGCACATTCCGGCTGTATGGTGGCTGGACGCTCATCACACCAGTGAATAAGTCTCTCCGTTTCCCACCCAAAGCATTCTTGACCAGATGGACACCACAGTTTTCGTCCTCAACTACAAAATGCTTTTGCTTGACGCGCCACTTTAGACACTTCTCATCTTCATCGAAGTATGTGTCATCATCGGCGAGATCTTCGGCGCTGGTATAGGTCGGTGGACGATTGAATCTCTGGAGATGGTCTTCCAAAGCGCCAGCGTGATCCAATTCTTCGGTGATGAACGCTTCCGGTTTGTTCTTGTCAAGCCACATCTGCACGCAAGCCACGGCATCCTCAGAAGACAACTGGTCCCATAGACCGTCGCTAGCCATGATCAGAAAGTCAGGTCGGGTTCCCGTATTGATCTTGGATTCCATGACCTCCGGCTCAGCAGTCAAGTATGGGGGTGTCTTGATCATGCCCTTCGGTCTTGGCCTGGGCCCAAAGAAGCGATCGTGGGCAAGCTGGGTGAGATCAGTCGCCCATTTCCATCTGGCATCGCCAAATGCTCTGGAGATTGCAATCCCGTGTACACGACCACTAGAAGGATCCACAATATCTTCTTCGCCTGGGTGATCCTTTTTCAAGCGCGCGACCTCATCTTGGTTGAAGCCGGTCTGGTCAACGGACATGGGCCTCGCGATGTACTTCTGGGCGGCGTTGTCCCAAGTTCCCAGGACTGCTCGGGAATCGCCGACATTTGCCACTCGTAGAATGTCTCTGGAGGGGTCATATAGCGCAAGTAGAGCACATGATCCTGAGAAGGCTGCAGCTGCGGCAGACACCACGTGAGCTAGTGGGCCACCGGATTGTATGCGCTTGGCGGCCTCGTCCAGGATGTCCTTATCAAGCTGCAGAAAGGACTTCTTGATGGTGCTCACGGTATGCGCATCATTTGGGATGCGGGACTGATGCATGCATTTCGCATCCCAAAGATCTTGGCCGACCACGTTAGGGATGAGGTGTTTCAGCAGTTGCGCAGTCCTAGGCCCAGCATGCCCATCGAAGATAGCCCATTCGCACCAATCGCGCTTTGGGTCGTTGAAGAGAGTGTAGGCTCCAGCGGACCATGTGTCCTCACATGGCATGTTTGACGGCATTTGACAAGTGTGGCCGACGGCCTATGGAACGTTCGGTCAGCAATGCATGTGATGATGTGACGCAAGAGCGTGGCGTGGCGCAGACTTGCCTTCGGAGTAACAGAATAGCCGGATCGAGCGCGGAGGAGTTCGTCGGCTTCTTCCATGGTGATTGGAGGCACTGTCTTGGCTATTGCATCCAACGCTGCAGTGGCAACAAACTCTTCCATTACCTCGCCAGCCTCGCCAGCCAGCGCGCCAAGAAGCTCCAGTGGTGCTTCTCCCATAAGCCAGCGGTAGCCATATGCTCCCAAGCCGAAACATGTCGCACTCCACACAACCGTTCTCAAGATACGCCGCTTTGGCCCCCCCTGGGGAGCTTGTGGTGGCTGCTGGAAGTACGTTGTATGTGCTGCCGGGGCCGTCTGGTTTCGTCGGAGCACGACGTTCCTGCAGGACTGGGTGGTGGCGGGCCGGCGCCTGCAGACTCGCAGCGTTCGTGCCCACATGCTGTCGGCAACAGTCGCTCGCTCGCGTCCACTTCCAAAAGCCGATATGGAACGACGAACGGTCGGTCGCTGATGATTATTGAAGCACGAAATGCACTGCACGTGTGGAGAAGCACGTGTGAAGAAGCACGTGTGAAGAAAGCGTGCGGCGTGCAAGCGCAATTAAGTTGGCGCTACGCCAAGAACGGCAAAGCCCACAGGCCCCGCAGTTTGCATCTCAAATCAGTACTTTTCGTAAAGTCCCATAGTTCTTGCGCATGCTTCGGCGCCCTATATCATGCATGCTCTCTTACCGTGCCATCTCAAACGTCAGTATAAGTGACAGTCTTCAGCTTCACGAATTCTTCAATCCCCCATTGAGCGTTGAACCTGCCCCAACCACTCTTCTTGACACCACCGTGAGGGAGGCCTGCCTCGTCGTGCACAGTCATGCTGTTGATATGAATCGCGCCTGAATCAATCTCCTTCGCAATCTTCAAGCCTCTTCCAAGATTCGTGGTGAACACCGCGCCGGAAAGTCCGTACTCGGTATCGTTCGCAATGTCGATTGCCTCCTCATCAGACTCGATGGGAATCAGAGACAGTGTGGGTCCAAACGATTCAGTATACCAAATGTCCATGTCCTTCTTCGTGTCCTGCACAATGAGTGGCTGGATTCTGTAGTTCGAAGAATTCTCTGATCCAGCATCACCATAGACAACCCTTGCGCCCTTCGCCACGGCATCTTGTCTGAGTTTGTGGTTCTTCTCCGCACCTGCCTTGGCGACAAGAACGGGTTCGTCACCCCCCTGAGGGTCGTAAATCTTGGGCACAGCTTCTTTCAAGGCCGACGTGAATTCGTCTATGATCTTGCGGTGCACCAAGACACGTTCTGTGGCCATACAGATTTGTCCGGCATGTAAGAAAGAGCCGAGAGCCACTTGGAAAGCCGCATTCTGGATATTGGCGTCTTCGCAGACAATGGCAGATGCTTTGCCTCCGAGCTCCATGAGCACTGGTTTGAGCTCTTTGCCAGCTTTCGCGGCAATGATAGAGCCGACGAGTGTTGAGCCGGTAAAGTTGATTTTCTTGATTGCTGCATGCTCGATAAGGGCGTTGGTGACCTCGGCGGCATCTGAGGGCCGATGGTATATCATATTCAGGACACCATCTGGAAGCCCGGCTTCCTTGAATATCTTTCCCATTACCCAAAATGTTTTCGGTGACAGCTCGGAACCTTTGAAGACGACTGTATTACCGGCAGCAATGGGGTAAAGGAATGCTCTGCAGCCGAGGATGTATGGTGCGTTCCATGGCGCGATACCCAGGATGACTCCAAATGGCTCCTTGTATATGAATGCAGACTGGTTGGGATCCTTGGTCGGGGGTATCGCGCCATGTATGTTGGAAGCTCTTCCAGACACATCACGGAGGTTTTCGATTGTGGTTTGTACATTGAAGTCAGCAAAGGGCCGTAAAGCACCTGTCTCCTGCATCATGATCTGGGCGAGCTCTTCGCGGCGGCCATCCATGATGTCGGCAGCTTTCAGGAGGATTGCCTGAATGTCTGCAGCTTTCGTCTTGCGCCATGTTTTGAACGCATTTTGGGCGATCTCACAGGCCTGGATGGCTTCTTTCTTCGATGCAGATGCTGCAGACCAAAGTCTTTTGCTGTCCACTGGGCTCACAACATCGAACGTGGTCGAGGTCGTGGTCTCTTTACCATCAATCCAGAGTGGCACAGCTTCCCCCATCTTGTTTGTTCTGTGCTACGCGGATCGGTTTGACGCTTTCTTGACGGCTCGCTCGACGATGCAATGACTTTCTTACTTGCTTCGGTGTCAATCTTTGTTTTCCAGGGATACGGGAACGCCAGTTGCGTACGTACTCTTCGAGGCAGACTCTTTGTATCTATCATTTCGTAGCTCCCCTGTTTGCATTCATCCTTGTCTGGCTTGGCTACAGTCACCGTTCATACTTCCTCAGAGATCCACACAATCCATGCTATTGACAAGGCCCCTTGTTGTATCACGTTCAAATGAGGTTATAGAAGCGAGGCATTCTGATCTAATACAATAACTACATACTAGATATCCCTGTTACGTAAAGATACTGAAATCTCTACAGTAAAGACTAGACGAGCCTATACTTAACAAACAAGCTAACAACACCCTCTTTGGGTGTTCCTAATACTTCTACTGCCCTCAATATCTAGTATAATATCCTTTCTGCTATACGTAGCGTAGGCAGCGTCGATAGAAAGAGCTAGTAATACGTTTAACCTCTACCTCCGATATCGAGTCCTATACCTCCTAGATTATCTCTCGATAGCGCTTTGGACTAGAAGGGTATAGATAGTCTCTACGAAGCCTATCCTTCATAATTGCCTACACATTCTTAATAGGGTTCAAATCGGGGCTATTTAGTGGCTAGATATCTAGACAATAGTCAATATTATAGCCTATAAGAGCGGTACGAGTAACCTAAGCTTTGTAGACAGAGGTACCGTTAATGATTAACATTGGACGTACAACTAGCTACTAGACAATAGTAAGAGGGTAAATAGGAGGGTCGAACGCATCTTCGCTAGATAAGTCGTCTTCTACTACGATCTTAGAAGCGACTTCCTCGTAGAAGCGATAGATTTCCGGTACGATATGCTTAGTAAATAAGGCTATAGTAATCTTGCCCTATTCCTTCTTCTAGAATACGATACGAGACTTCTACTTACCGCCGATCAAAGCGAAGATATGCTATGTCTTAATACGCCGGAAACGAGGTCTAAGATAGTCCGGATCGTATGCTTTAGTTAGTAGCCGAGTAACTATAAACCGGTACGATTGTCTACCTATAAAGGCACTACCATTACCGAATATCATAACCCTTCCGGCATCTAACTAGTCCATGGCCTAGTTGCAAAATTGGGGCCTTAAATCTAGTATATCTTTAGTTAATAATAGTACGTTGCGAGCGACTCTTCGGTTATATCTACGCTCGTAGAGGCGGCGGCGAATAGTAGACATAGAACAAGCTAGGTTTAGTTATTGTTTAATATCGTAGTACGTAGCTCTACGACCCTTAACTAAGCCTATAACAAAGTCGACAATCCGGTTAGTAACTAGCGTACTATATTGTCTTAATCTATAGACAAAGCGGCTTCTAAGAGTTAGTGTTTAAGCCTCGTTTACAACTATATAAACTGTCGAATACGGCTTATTAAGGAAGGTAGAGATACGGCTTAGTTACTATCCAATCTTCCGTAGTAACTTGATAGATCTACGAGTAATTATAGGCAATAAACGGTACCTCTAGCGGCTATTCTTAACGCACTCTCGTATATTCTAAGGCCCTTGTAGTACTAGAGTCTATAGAAGGCGACGTCCGAGTTAAGTAGATTGAGAAGATTGAGTTAACTAAGTAGATTAAGAAGGAGTCTAGTAAGGACTAATCTCCTCGACTAGCTCTATTATAGCGTAGTAGTTAATAGTTTAATATCCTATCTATAGTAGCTTCTATACGCCTTTTTATGATCTCTAAACACTCCTAGTCGCGTCTATAATTACTATAGTAAGGACGCGGAAGTCGCGTTTACTCTACTATTTCGTAGTTCTCGTACTTAGTAGCTACCTAGCTATCTTATGTCTACCTACTAGGTCTCCAACCTCTTTTTTATACCATTCTACTACCCATTTTGTAAGGAACTAAGGTCTGTAGAAGGCCCTATATCCCGTATAGTATGATATCCTTAGCAGATAGGCTACTATAGGAGAGGCACGTAGAAGCGTGGTTTCAAACTAGCCAAGATGCCTATCTGTCTACAGATTAGGCCATACACGAGCTAGCGGCAATATACAACCTTGTTAACCGAGATAGACACCTTGTCAATCTGCTAGAATACCCACAAAACATTCACTAGTGTGGACAGGGCACTGACTAGAAAGCGGTTGTCTTGTTGGCTGGAAACCCCTGTATTCTGACCGGCTGCGAGACCCTTCTGTAGTATGAACCTCGCGGAAGATCAACTGCCGAACTACTGCCGTGCCTGTCGAAGCCTGTCCGTAGCAACCGGTCTACAAGATGTGTGGGGAGGAGGGGCCTAATGAGAATTGATTAGGAATTGGAGGGAGGATCCATTCAAAAAGAGATGACGGCTGGGGGCTTCTGCTGTGGTCTTGGCGTTTTCTCGAACCTCCTCCCGTTCACATGTCAAGAATATGTTATCCTCCAGGAGTTGCCCTGACGTCTTTCGGGAACATGTGCGACCTGAGACATCATTTCGCAGCAACCGGTGTTCTCACTATGCTCGACAACACTGTCTCGCGCAATGCCTGGAATTTCGTCTGCGAATTTCGGGCGAAGGGCCGGAAGAGGAATGTCAGCAGAGATGACAGAGCAGCGAGGATGACAAGCGATCATGAGCTTGGTTTTGCAGACACTGGAGATTGTCTGGTGGATCATCTGTCACTACTATGCATCATGGTTCGATTATGAGGCTCATGCATCGTGCTCAATGCTCTTCACTGTGCAAAGGATCCCCATCTCTTCAGTTAATAACGCTGAACTTGAACTTCGCGTAGTTCACCGCAGGCTCAGTGGTTGGCGAGAAGATCTGAAACTCATCGCGGCCCCATTGAGGATAATTAATGCCGCCGACCCACTGTCAAACTTGTTAGCCGCGTAAATTCACTCGCGGGACCAATGACTGCTTACGTCCTGAGTCTCAATGACAATGCAGCCATACTTCTCGACGTATGTTGTCTGTCCCTTGACGTGCTGTTGATCTCGTTTCACTGGAATGGTGCCGTTCTGGCCAACGCAGGTGTAGATCTGAAGTCCTCCTTGGTCCGTCTCGATATCGAGCTTGATGCCAGTGCTTGGTGAGGACAGCTGGAGAACATTCCTAGTCGGGTCTTTGGGTGCAGCATCTGGGGAGAAGTCGTTGACGAACGCATTGTCGATTCCGGTGCATCCAGTGCCGCAGAAGCCCTCAGCATTCTTGATGTTGTCGCCAAGGATCGTGTCGGGCTTGGTAAAGTCCAAGGCAGTACCGGCTGTCAGGCCGATTGTACCATTCGGAACCAAGATGCCATCGGTCTGGATATAGCGGTCCGCATACGGCATATACAGGGTATCGTTCAGGACCGTGAGAGCCTCCTCGTCTACAAATGCTCCAAGATTCCAGTAGATGTGATGCGAGAGCATAATCGGTGTAGCTTCGTCGAATGGAATCGAGACGAGCCTCGAGGTGAACGACTGGTCGTCTGCCAGCGTGAATGTCGCCACATTGAGAACATCTCCTGGGAAGCCCTCATAGCCTTGGTCGTAGAGGTAAAAGCTGATGCTGCTGTCGGTGTGCTTGACAACAGTCCAGTTACGCTGATCGTAGCCTACGCGTCCACCGTGAAGGGTATTGGCGCCTCCGTGCTCGTTCGTGGGGATGTGAGAGGTTTGTCCGTCGACCGTGAATGTGCCGTTCTTGATTCTGCGAAGAGTGAGTACTTAACCCTGCTTTTGGAGCGACTGTGCTAGATCTACCGATTTGCGTAGCGTCCAACGACCTGCTCATGTCAGTTTGGCTTTCGGGAAAAGATATAGTAGTTACTCACAGCACCAAAGAATGTGTGATTCGTCTTTGAGTCCTGTAGGTATCGCGAGCCCTCATCGTAGCCGACAACTACATCCTGCATGTGGCCATTCTTGTCATTCACATATAAGTTGGTGAGAGTTGCGCCATATGGGATGAATGAAGCATTGATGCCTTTCGCGCTGAGCTGATATTTCTGGAATGGGTCTCCAGAGAAGGGCGGAAATGGAGCCGACGAGCTGCCACCATAGCTTCCTTGCGCAGACGCGGCCGTGGATGCTGCAAGGAGCAATACTGTTACGAATTGCAGCATCATGAACAGACAAGGTGTTCCGCTTTACACTGAAAGTCAAGTGTGCAGCAGTGTCAAGGTGCGAAGTTCACAACCAAAGGCAAGAAGAAAGCCAGCTCTGACCTCACTGCGAGATTGCCCAGCTTTTATGAAATAAGCTCAGGGTTCAATCTTCTGCAGGAACCGTGGACACTGGACACGCAGCAACCTTGCTCAGCTCAGCCGGGAGGTGGAGAGCGAACAACGAATTGCCCTCTCGTGATTCGAGGATCACAGCATTTCGCACAACGTTGCATCGTACAACCCCAGACCGATTCACCCACAAGTGCGGAGAAACAACGTGGAGACAGCAGGGAAGACGCGACGAGGGGCTGGGCCTGTGGACTGTGGGATACTGCAGGTGTTATTACGGGTAAAAGATCGCTGGCGGAGAAATCACAAGACGTGAAAAGCGCGAATCCTGAGCTGCGCTTTCGCAAGCTATGCAAATGAGCAGTCCGGTTAATCGGCATTGGAGACACCTTCCAGCCTAGACACGACCGGTAGGAGGGCCAGGCAAGGGAGGCTCAGAGACAGATTGATGGAAAGGCTTCGCTCTCTGCCACTTACGACCCTGTGGCTTCGCTCGTGCGGGACCAAAATCCCATCAAATCCGTCCGTGAAGTCCTCCCACCTTTACAACTCTGAATGCGTTAACTTGGCGCATGCGAAGCACATCGAGGGTGTCAGGCGGCAGTGAGGAATTGCTACACCTCAGTTCGCACAAGTCGCTGGGCTCGACACATCGCCATCAAGAGTTGAGCTGATACTGGAGCACCGGACAGAACTTCCTGGACGTACCGCCTTCAGGCGCGGGAATGATCTATCCATGTCGTGAGCCCGCCAACGCAGACACATTTTGACTGCTCATTAGCCCTTTCACATACCAGTTCGAAAATTAGTCCAGCTCGTATCCCTTGAGCAGCTCGTATTTCTGGCCGCGTGCACCCAAAGAGTCCTCTAGCTGCTTCATGCCAGCAAGAACCTTCTCTTCTTCGAGACGCCTTCCCACGAGCTGGACTGCAACCGGTAGTCCAGCCATTTTGACGGCGTCGTAGTGCTTGTATGCTCCACGGGCGACCCCATTCATTTTGTTGACCTTGGCGCTCTGCGAGAGCATGTCCTTGCTTGGATCGACGTGTGTTACTGGAACGATGCCGCAGCTGTAGTCCAGAAGATTGAACAGGAAAGTATATCCACAAGAGGCCGATGCTTCTTTCATGCCATTGTGTGGCACGGCCGGCGTAGCATTCGGCGGTGTCAAGAGGAAGTCCATTCCATCGCCTTTGTCGCCAAACGTGTTCCACCACGTATGAAAGTTGGCCTTGTAGAGCTCGCGCTTAGCAACCCATTGCCAGTTTTCGAATGCTGATTTCTCGTGCCAGTGTTCGAGCAGACCAGCCCAGATGTCATCCCTCTTGATGTACTTCACGTATGCCCAGTAGAACCATTTTATGAAACGTGGAAGCCGCATGTACCTGCCGAATTCGCGTGCACCTGCATCATCAGATTCGCCAGTGCGGAAGAAGGAGCGGAACATTTTGGTTCCATCTGCATTGAGAAGGTTGCTCGCGATGACCATGGATTCGTATGGGCTCGGTGGGGTGACGTCGAACACCTCGTGTCCTTGCGCCTTCAGAGCATCTGCAGCTAAGTTGAGAGCTCGGGCACAGGCAGGAGCTGGATCGACGACTCGGTCCGTTCGCATGATACCTACCTTGAGCTTTGTGCTTGCGAACTTCTCTTCCACGTCGGATCGCCAAGCCAGGGGGTGAACAGATTGATCGTATTTCCAGGGCTGCATTTGAACGATTGATCGCGTGAAATAGGTGAGATCGAGAAGTGTACGTGCCATTGGCGAGAAGACGGATGGAATGCCCTCTTGACCAGGCATCGAAGTGTCGACTCCATACTTGGGCCATCTTCCGGTGCTGCAGCGGAGTGAGTAGCAGCCGGAGAAGTGTGCTGGAGCTCGAACAGAGCCTGCAACGTCAGACCCAACGCCTATTCTGCTTCCACCGAATGCTAGAATGGCGCCTTCTCCGCCAGTGCTACCTCCTGGTGAATATTTTGGATTGTGTGGATTCAACGCTCTGCCCCAGACGTCGTTGAAGCTCTCGAAACTCAGTAGTGTCACAGGCAGCGCAGTCTTGACAAATGGCACGGCTCCAGCATCCTTGAGCAGTCGAACCACAGCGCCATCTGCTGCGTATGGCTTTCCAGTCTTGCAAGAGTAGCCAACTGACGTATCGAAGCCGCCCACGACAATGCTGTCCTTGAGACTGACGGGAATGCCGGCCAGTGGACCCTTCAGGTTGATCTCTCCCTTCTCTATCCAGCCTTCGGCCTCCTTGATCATCACCTCTGTGACACAGTTTGTCCTCTCTTGTGCCTTCACGGCGGCTTTGCCGTAGGCTCGAAGGACATCAACAGCCTTGACGCTATTGTCTTGTACATGTTTGACGAGTTGATCGATCGGTTCATCGTATATGGCCTTCTCGTCAGGCGAGATTGATAGAAGATAGGACTTCGGAAGTGTTGCTATACGGCTGGCACGCTCGTCTTGTTTCCTCTTGCTGGGCTGAGTTAGCAGTCACTCGGTGTTCGTTATGCCAGTCTAATCAATGCAATCTCTGTGGCCCAGGCATCTCTTACCATGCCGCGCGATGCTCGAAGTAGTCGAAGGGAGGGAGCATATTGCCGACACTCTGAAAAACGGCAGCCGTTTTTCAGTCTCCTTCCGGGGGTTCTGTCGTATCCGACATTCGTCGAGCAAGACGGCGGTCAATTGTATATATCACAGGAACTCCCCCGCGCTTTCCTTCACGCTGGCTGCCCGCATGGAGCTGCCCTATCTGGCCGTCGTGCTCTCTCTCTCACACACACACACACACACACACACACACACACACACACACACACACACAGGCCAAGCACGGCAGCGGCGGCGAGATGCCGATTTTCTTGGAGCTCTCCGAACACGCCGAAGTCGCCAACACCAGCCGGGATGGACCGGGAAAGTTGTTCAATAGACTCGACATAATTGCAGAAAGAGCATGAGAGATATTGGGACAATGCGAGAGAACAACTGCTCCGGAGTAGCCTCTTGTCGTAGAACAGAGAATGTCCCGGACGATCTTGGCGCCACTGAGCTTTTCTCCGCACCAAGTATGGCTAGGAAACGCCATCGCAAGGGCTTCAAGGAAAGTCTTATCCGAAAGCTGAGATTGGTATAGCTATGTTAGTCTCACGCTTGTTCTAGAGCACGCAAACGACGGAAAGAGTCCTGGGTTGATCAATAAGACTTGAGAGAGGCTTCGCATCAGACAATCATGTAGAACTTGTGGGCGCTATATTTCTCGTGTGTTGCTGACGTAAGTACTCAACATCTCTCTGCACAACTTTCAGGGACGGACGCGCAAGCATCAACCATTGCTCTGTCATTGCATCACCGGAGCGTCTGCATAGATTCTGTTCTTTTGGAAGTATCACAGCTCTCCAATTCCGTTTAGCTCTTAGCATCCCACTCTCTCGACGCTGGAAGGCAACCAAGATTCCTACCATTTCCTTGACCTTGATACTACATCTTGATTTTACACGGCCAAGTTCTGATCATCGGGTCATCTGAATCCTGGCATGGATTGGAGTCTGCATGTTAGCATCTGAATCTGGACGAGTGTTTGCTTGAAGCATTGCATGAGGGACCTCACGACAGCATAAATCTCAGGACTTTTCGCGCTCTCGCATCTTGTAACACGCCCTGGTTTCGCATTTTCCAGGATCTTCTCTCACTTTGGATACCTACCGGAGTCTGATATGAAAATACTTTTTGGTCTTTTAGTATGGTCGCTCGCATCACCAGAATGGACAAGAGCATCTCCCCTGGACAGACGTGATGCGGGTTTCGCTAGCGTTCGGACCCGACTCACACGACCTTACATCGAGGAAGAATGGCACAAACAAACCAAGTATTTCCACGAATCAACCTTCGACCAACACTATGACGGACGTTTTGCCGATCGACCACTGAGATACGACGAGAAGCAAGAACATCTAAGCGCCTTGGTGCAGACATATCTCACAACTATGAACGAAATCGGGGCGGAGACTTGGCTCATGCACGGCACACTTTTGGGTTGGTACTGGAACAGAAAAGTAATGCCCTGGGATTCTGACATCGATGTCATGGTATCCGAGCCTTCGATCCGGCTCCTTGCTGGAAACTACAACATGAGCATGCATAATTTCAAGGTCCGCGGGACAAATATGGTGCGAGAGTATATGCTGGAAATCAATCCCCACTGCTTTGAAGGCGATGTCGACAAGGAGAATCGAATCGATGCTCGTTGGATCGATACAGATATCGGTCTTTTCATTGACATCACAACGTTGCGACACAATCAGACCGCAGCCGCTGATGGCGATGACGAGTCAATGATGGTAAAAGATCGACATCACTACCTATACGACGACATCTATCCGCTGAGAGAAGGTGTCTTCGAGTCAACGCCAGCTTGGATCCCGTACTCATATGGCGACATTCTGATCGAAGAGTATGGAGACCAAGCACTATCAGACATATACCACGACCATCATAGGTTCGATTCAGAAAAGGAACAGTGGGTCCCGCAAAAGCAGGCAGTGCTGAGTGCGTCAAGATATGATGAAGACAAGCCAGCAGTCGAGATAACATGAAAGAAAGCTCAGAGCAAGTTCAGCAGCTATAGCAACATTTCGATCCTTCAGAAGCAATCCTGGCCAGGTGGAATTTGTCCCTTATTGCAACAAAATTGTCGACGAAGTTGCGGAAAGAGCTGTTGGAATTTGATTATTTCCAGAGCGGCCGAAGCCGCCGGGTTAACCACGGTTGGCGCCACAGAGTGATTATAATCATAGAAGAAATGCTCGCCTTCAAGCATCAATGACGTTCAGTTAGCGAAGTCCCCTGCCGGGGTAGCTCAATCGGTAGAGCGTGTGGCTCTTACAATGGGTTGTGCGCCCAGAGAAAGAACACCTCAAGGTCGTGGGTTCGAGCCCCACCTTCGGCTATTCCTATTTCAAGCAACTAAGACCTTCCTTTTTTGCACTTTTGAATGGTTGTGGTCGAGTTCTGGAAGTTGTATAACTGAAATTTCGAAGTGCGAAACTTTTGTGGCCGGATCCGGATCCGGACATCCGGAGTTCCGGAACGGCTCCGGGAGCAGCCGTTCGCACCTTGATTGGCTAAAGGTCTTCAGCAGATCTGGATGCACACTATTCTTTTGTGCTAGGAAGTCTTTCACAGAACACGACAGATCAAATCGATGTGGCAATTGAAACAGTTCGAGTCATTCCATAATCTTTCATGACCTGTCCCTTCAACTCCTGCCGCCGCAGACAAACATTTCGAGGAAACCATGCGGACATCTAGTCCTTTTGCTACCACACCCTGCTACGTATGAAGCAGGCTGTCGGACAACAGGACTACTCGTGTGTATGATTCAATTACACCATGACCATCGATCTAAGCTGCAAAGCTTCCGGCTTGAAGCTTTTGCTGGCCTCCACTGAATCACAAACCTCCTCCCAGTCCTTCTTGATGAGCAGGTCATACATTCTCAGCCTCGAAGTCTCGGCCAGATAAGCAAGATAATTCCCGCCCAGCGACGGGTCCAAGAAGCTAGTCGACTCAGTCTTCCAGACGACTTGGTCCTTCGAGAATCCTATCGCTGCCAGCGTCTCCGAGAGCTGGACCCATCCGCCTTCATTTTTGCAGCCAGGGACCACGGGCTGATTCTCAAGACTGGAAAGATGGTAGATTACGTTCAGCCTTTTCATCAATCTCACTCTGGTGGCTCCAGCATTGGTGTAAAGTATCGACGAAAGGAGACGTCTGACCAGCGTTTGAGAAGTATTGTTCGGCACTTCCACTTCGAAATCATTCGAGCTGTAAAACAACAACAAACATTCTTGTCTGATCTTTCGACACGTCATCGTAAGTCCTGGTTGTTGTTTCAGTACATCGACTGGACCATCGCTCTGTGTGAGAGCATATTCGTAAACAAGATTCCTCAATTCTGATGATAATCTGATGAATGGTGACTGATCCATGGTTGGATCGTGTTCTTGCCAAAGCATTGTGAAATGTTTGGAAGATGACGAGTTGCACACAGGCCGAGGTATTTTGCTTTGTATTGGCGTTCTTGCGCCGTAGTTGTGCTTGTGATTCTGAGTTTCGGCAGAAATTCCCAAAAAAAACTTTTGCCGCCGGCTCTTTTTCTGGTATGGACGCCAGCCTGGGTCCAGCGATTCCCTGCTTGGGTTCGAGTATAACGGTTTCGTGTGAGATGATGAAGCCGAGCTCCCGATGAAATCAGGTTCCCGACGCCAGGATACTCAGGATCAGGTGGCTCGACTCTCGAATGTTTCGCTCTCCTGCATGACTTTAATGGATGTCTAGTTGTTGAGATTGACCAGGATGGCCTTTGTACGGGTTAGGATCGGTCCTAATCCCTTTGTCGGAGTATTGCATAGCGTTCTTGGCTGCTATCACCTCCTGTGCATCCCATATCCAGCTGCTCGATGAACTATGAAACACCAGAAGTCACTAGAGCTTGCGTGAAGCCAAAGTCTTATCCTGGTCACGGGTCAGTATTCGGACACCGAAATTACTCTACGAATAGCCACAGAAGTAGAAAAGTCGATGCAATCAGCACATAAGCCGGCTGTGACGCATCCATCATTAGTTCTGTCCATGTGTGCTCATGACGCTCCGATCGCAGCTGCGCCCTTGCTCAGCTTACGCCTGTCGAGCATCATCGAGGCGATACTGATGGCAAATGCCACTCCCGTGAGTCTGACTGCCAGAATGAAAGCGTCTGTCAACCCCTCCATGTAGCATTCGATGGCGGTAGCGAGGTCGTCTCGAGACACAACTCGTCCAATCTCTGTAGCTCCAGCCGCAACAATAGCACCGGTTTTGATATTCGGCAGCTTCTCCGCCAGTGACTGTATTAACTTGTTTGTAAATAGTGACTGAGCGACCGAGATCCATAGGGTGCCACCGACATACTGGAAGAATAATGCCACGTTTGAGGCTGTACTTGGGTCGTCTGGTGAACAATCACGGCTATCTGCTTTGACAGGCCAAGGGCGACACCACAAATTCCCCGATAGCCAATCCGCTCAGCAAAGCGGCTTCCAATGTCAAGCGTACAGACCAGACCGCACCCGATGGTTGCAAGTGATACGCCAAGCCACATCATGGCCTGGAATTCCTCAGTGGTGGTCATGACGATTCCAGATACGAGTGGGAAGATCGAAGCACCAATCATGAGCAGAATACCACGTACTCCAGATTCTGAGGCATTGAACCCGTTCACTGCTTGGAAGTAGATCGACAAATAGCACAGCAGTAGGAGAGCGCCGCCCACGAGCATGACTTGGAATGTCATGAAGAACGCGAAGGTCTTGATGCGGAGCAGTCGAGTGTTGACTGCGGCATACTCTCCAAGCCAGGGTTCCAGAATACAAAGAACAGCCGATAGGACCGCGAACACCACCAGGGTAGCGATGACATCTCCGAGTCCCCAGGACTTGGTAGCCCCTCCTCATAGCAGGCGTCAAGAAGCATTGTGTTGCGTGGTGCTATGATGATGGTATCAGAGGATGAAGTCGAGGGCGTGCATTGACCTGGCGCGCCGAGTGAATGACTAATTGCAATACCTGCTAGGACCCAATCTGTACATGCCGACTCTGCCGAACAGGGGTTCAGCGTATTGATGGCGGTCGACGCTTCTTTCGTGCGTCGCATCTCGCGAATCATAATATGGCCATGCCATCCGACGCGGTCCAAGACGGGCGTCTCAGCAAACGCATGCGGAAAGGTACCAAGAGCTGTCTGCCGTGTAAGTCTGATCGAACTTCTGAAGACTCATTTGGCGTTGGCGTATCTGGGGCTGTGGCAACGCCTGAAAGGATGAAAGCCATTGGTGTGAGATCGTGCTGCCCTCGAGGATCCTAAGAAGAGCTTCCAGAATTGACGTGACATACAGGTCGTAAACGGAAGATCAGATGTTCTGGTACGAGGTACGTGCGAACCTGCCCAAGCTCTCTGTGGTTGAGCCTTTGAAAGACACTTTGTCTTCTTCAGCCAAAGCTGATGGCCGTCAGAAGTGCGGCGGGCGCATGTCATGAATGTATCGCGCGTTCCACCCAGTCTGCTTGTATACCTCAAGGTCTCGTGGCCGGAAGCGATGCTACAGACAGCAAGTACCTAAAGGAGCGCATCAATGTGCTCGAGACACAGCTTGCACGTCTTGTGCAGACTGCCGAGAACATCGGCAGCTTCAGCGAAGCAAGCACTGCTCAGGCTTTGACAAGCCTGCATGATGCTATCGACACTCCTACTCAAGGGCAAAGGGTTGACGATGTCGGCTCCGAAGGTGAGGATCAGGAGGAAGAAGCAGTCGAAACAGGCCATGCTCCGTTGCTCCGTCTTTTAGGCAATCCGATCATGGGCGAGACGCCGACTGCAACACAAACCCCGGATAGCAGTGATGGTAGATCTGGCTCGTGTACGACAGCAAAGATCGAGCTGCGAAAGACAAAGAAGCACCAGGCAGCAGTTACTGCCTTGCTAGCCTGTGTGCCGTCCGAGAAAGAAATGGAGACGATCTTTAATCAATACAGCTCCTGGTGGCCGCTATATCGGGACACTCTGGGTCTTCTATGGGGCAAGGCCTACGACTCATTAAGGGCTTTCGCAGGGGAAGTACTGCGCGGTCCAAGCCCACCAGAACTTGCTTTACTGCTTGCAAGTTTTGCAATAGGCACTGGTGATCGTCAAAGATTTCTCCCTATCGTGGAAAACACCGTACTAAACGATGATGAGTATGCGAGTACCAAATCAGGCTTCAACTGCTTGATGGCTGTTGGATTGTGTCACATGGGTAAGTTATTCCGCGAAACCAGGTGTAATGCTCCCCGTACATCACTAAAGGAAAAGGTACTATATAGTATCGACAACCAGGCAGAAATCGGCACCTAGGAGAAACCCACTGACTTTGTCGCAGCCGCGCTGCAGCCACGGCGAGCATTTATGATCTATCGCCGTGCCACGTCTTTAGTACAACTGAGCAATATACACTCGCGGCGTACTTCAGACAGACATGACGCAATATTCTGGCCTCTATTTCATGCGGATCGTTGGGCATCACTCATGATCGGGCTTCCCTACTCTCTACCAGATCACATTTGTGACCTGACGATACCCTCATCACCGACAGATGATCCGGGAGACTACCTCTACAAAAGCCTTGCCATAATTACCGGAAAGGTCATCGACTGCCTGCAAAGTATCAAAGGTGCCCATCTGTCCGCGACTATCAAGGTAGAAGAGGAGATGGAGGCCGTCAGGTCACAATTGCCAATTGGATATCTGGATCTGAACGACATACGCATGTGCGCCAACCTGCCGGAGAAGTATACACGGCTCTATCGCGTAGTCCACTTCCACCAATTGAGGGCTTACGTTCATCTTCCTTTCTTCTTCCGGTCCGAAGAAGAGCCACGATACGACTTCAGCAGGCGCACTGTCGTAGAGGACTCAACCAAGCTACTTGAAGCCTACGTCGAGATCTTCGAGACAGATCCTATCATGGCGAGTAACGGCACAGTGCTGAACTTTACGGCATTTACCGCAGCTGTGGTACTACTCCTTGATCTCGTGGGATATGGCGCGCGTGAAGAGCCTGTGTCCAGACCTCATTCCGCGACCCGCGATCACGAACTGCATCTTGTCCACCGTACGCTCGATGCCATCAAGGCTGGATCCGAGACCAAAATCTCAGGCCTGCTCTGCCGGAAGTGCTATGAATCTCTTCGGCACCTGCTTCGGAGTGCATACGATGTACAATGCTCCGTTGATCGTTTCGTCCTCCCGTACTTCGGCGTCATCACCATGATCAAGAAAGGACAGTGCGAAAGTCTGAAAGCAGACATGGTCAAGAGACAACTGGCACAACAACAGCAATCAAACCCTAGTGCACCGCGTACGTTGGACCACACACTAGCCCAGCATTCAAGCAACCCTGGCTTCGCACCAGCCGGTCAAGCAGGCAACATCGATACGCATGATCCCAACCTCGGTTTCGGAATGTCTTTCGCATATCAAGGTCCATTCCTCACTGGAAGCGCTGCCGATCCTTGGGGCTTTGCAGATTCAGACACGATGAACTTTGCTACTGATACATCAATGGGATGGAATGGCGACGCAAGTAATGGCTCAGACTGGAACTGGCTGAATTCCGATCTAACCCCTAATCTTGGACTATGAATGGCAGGAGACAGCAGCAACTCCAGCGCAACGAGTCATTGCCGACGCCCAGAATTTGCTTATGATGGCCTGGCACGCTCTTGTGCGCGGAGTCAATCGCGAGCAATCTTGCAAAAAGAGAGCGCCAACACTTCCAACCCACTCGAGCTTTATTGATGCCATGGATCTGCTTCCGGTTGCGTGGCTCCCTCTTGTGTACGGAGTCCATTACACGCGATCTTACATATGATGCACCGACACTTCCGATTTACTCAAGCGTTCTTGATTCTATGGATTCGCTTTCAATCGCATGACACGCTGTTGTGCACAGAGTCAATTGCAGACAATCATATATACAAAGCGTCAGCGCTTCAAGAGTCTACTAAAGCCTTTTCGATGCTATGGATTCCGCCTCAACAGCTTTGCTCCCTCGCCTTTCGCAGGGTCGACAACATAAAACCTTACATATCCTTGAGTACAATGAAAATCTCTCTGGCCAGCTTCTGAAAATTCTCGCGCTGGTTCTCCGGACTTCGGCTCCATTTGTCAGGGTGCCATTTGAGCATCTCCTTCTTATAGATGCCCACACCAGCAAGCTTGAAGCACCTCCGAATGTTACACTCGCAGGCCTTGTTGGAGCGATCCTCGTCTTGGGAGGCGCAAGTCGTGGAACCGCAGCATCCGTCTGGCGGCAAGGGAAATGTCTGAACTTTCTCGCGCGCATTATTACATGCTTCAGCGAATGCATACCACTCCTTGATTTGTGGCATGGTGACTGCTGGCCCTGGTGGAAGTGTGCGTCTTGGAGCGTTGGGCGGGGTCGAGCGATTCGATTTCTTCTTCTCCTTTTGCTGTCGCTGTCGCTGTCGCTGTCGCTCTTCGTCTCGGAATCTGGACTCTCGCTGACGCTGCTGGTCTTGCGCGCGTTGGTGTTGCTCTTCGGCCTGGCGCCGAGCGTTCTCCATGATCTTCTCGCGCCGGCGCGCTTCGTCCTGGGCTTTGCGACTGGCGGCTTGTCGCGCCTCCTCCTCCCTCTTGACCTGGTCCTCTAGATCGTTGAAATATGCCATCGGGGGCAACTTGGCTGCCACTGGTCCGCCGGATCGAGGTGTGCTTGCTTTAGAATACGGCAGGAAATCCTCGCGAGCCTTGCGCTGGGCATCTTCTTCGCGCGAGGCCCTAGTGCGCGCCTTCCTCTCTTCCATGTTGATTATGCGGACGAGTCTCGCGACTCGAAGCTTGTCGCCGGCGGCCTGCGCCTGCTCAAGCTCGTTCCTCAGTTTGGTGATATGATCCATGATGAATGATGTATCTGATGCAATTCGGGAAAGTTCGAGGATAGCGAATATTGGGCAGTGGCTCAGGAAAGCGAAGCGCACAAGACAGAGGAAGTGATGAGCGATCAGTCTTGCGGGCGGTCGTGGTGGTGGAATGTTTCCAGAAGAGTTGGAGGCAGAAGTGACATGTATGTGTCTCAAATGAAGTCGAAAAGGGTCTCATAGTGAAGAATCAAAGTGAAGGGCTGTGTGCTGTAACAATAGAAAGCTGAACAATAGTCTTGTCTATTGTCCGCTCATTCACTGCAGCTCTGAAACGCTAGCGCCAAGTCAGTTTTGTGGGGCGCAACTGAAATCGGAACATGCTCGCCAGCTTTGCCCTCGCTGTCCATCTGTCCATACAGTTGTGGCAACGGGAACAGACCCCTACATAACGTGAGCAATGCTCTCGGCCTTGTGCGACCAAGACCTAGTCCGCAATACATGACTCCGCTATACAGCCCAGGCGGTTGGTGGTAGGTTGCAGACAGTGGCACGACCTTGAGCATGTGGCGTAGAGCGTGCACAGTGCCATTCAAGACAGCAGTTCTTTGGAAAGCATGGTAGTCGTCGCCACATTGCCCTTGAGGAAAAGCTCCCGATCGTCAACGAGAAAATATTGGCATCATCTGATCTCTACTCAACGATATACTTCTCAAATTGCCTCGTCGGCACATCGCGAGAGAACATTATGTCGAGCTCTTCATACGTTCTGCCACGAGTTTCAGGAACTCTGAAGTATGTCCAAAGCAAGCTGATCGCCGACAAGCCTCCGAAGAAGAATCCTATCTTGCCTCGCATATCTGCCTGGTCGGGGTTGATCATGTACGGGAAGGCAACAGTCATGACAATGCCGAGGAGTGCCTGTGCTGCAGTTGCGATCGCAATAGTCTTGCTTCGAACTCGGGTTGCAGAGACCTCGCAAAGAATGACGAAGCAAACTGGACCGACACTGAAATCGTAGCAGAAATTCCATACAACCATCAACGATGACTGGGCCCAGATGACGCCGCTCTTGCCTTCGTAGCCAGGTACGACATCGAGAATGCCGATTATGAACATGAGAACCATCAAGATAGCGAGGCCCACGTTGTAGATATTTCTGCGGCCAAAGCGGATAAGAAGCACCCAAGAAAAGAGTGTCCCTACGAACCCGACTGCAAGAAAGCCGACACCCATGTTGAATGCTTCACGTGTAGGCAGACCGGCTTGCTGGAAGAAGTACGTTGCGTATCCCACAAGGTAGATACCAGAAACGACTTGAATGCAGTAGACACCGATAGCGATCTCTGTCCGCCGCAAGTTGATCTTTCTGAAGCAATCCCAGTATGTGACTCCGGCTTCAAGCTCCTGCTCCAAACGGTCGGTCTCAATCATCATTGCCAGCGTAGGCTTTACATCGACTCGTGGCGAAGCTAGGCGACGCAGAGAATGCTCGGCGTCTTCGAGACGATTCTTCCGAACCAGCCACCATGGTGATTCGGGTGCAAAGGGCCAGCCGATGAGAATGACCAAGGGCCAGAACCATTGCGCGGCGAATGGCGCAGAGTAGGCCCAATGAGTGTCAAGCTGGCTTGTTCCAGCGATGATGCCGTTCGCGATGAGCTGTCCAATGACGAAACAGAGGTTCACGTAACTGGTCAATACACCTCGAAGTGCCACAGGGCAAACCTCTGAGGCGTACGTAGGCGCAATGGTTGCATAAGTGCCGAGTACCAGCCCGCCTAGCAATTCGCCGACCAGAAGAACCGGCAAGGATCGAGCGAAGAACTGAATGAAGATGAAAGCTGCAGTAAGAATGACGCACACCCCGAAAGTCTTCTTCCTGCCGAACCATCTATGCCCATCGTCAGCAAACGTCGACTTCTTCCGCCGCTTGAATGTACTCACTCCATAGGATAACTTGCGAAGAAAGCTCCGACAACTTGACCGATGGGGTTGCCCATACTCAAACCAGTCTGCCACGGAGCAGAGATAATCCACTGGCCTTCGTACTCATACCCAAAGTCCTTTTGAAAAGCCGGAGTGGCATACAGCTGTCCGAGAAGTTGTGGATCGAATGCAGTCATGATGATTCCGAGTGAGAAGAATATACTCCAGAAGACTGCAGTCGGGTATAGCTTCAAGGCCTCGAAGAATGTGAGATTGTGCTCATCTTCGTTGGCTTGTCGCACTTCCTCGCCTGCAATGGCTCCGATCACGATGCCGCCTTTCAGCTTATCGCCGTCCAGACTGTCTCCGCGGCCACGATGCGCCATGAGAGGTGAAGTCTCGTCAACGAGTTCCTAGAGTGATGCGGTAAGTACCGAGAAGGCAGAGCGTTGCTTGTCAAAAGGGGGAGCTTACAGGCGGAGGAGGTTGGCGCGAACAAGAAGGCATTATGATTGTTATGTACACGCACGCGACTACCACGAGATGTACCATGCAGGATCACCGCCTATCAGTATGCTATGCAAGCTAGGGCCGTGCATTATCGCTGTCAGCGGCAGATGGACACGAGATGAACGCCGATGTGCTGCGTGCATTGTGGAATGCTTGTAGGATCTTGACGTTGCATTTTGAGGGGGGAGGGGTCTCCCAAAGTCTGTCTTGGACCTCCTTTATTCTGGCATGCATATGCGATCCACGTGAACCGTGATATATGCTGTATGAGGGCTCTAGAAACGCCTCTGAAATCCCAAGTATCAATTGCGATTCTTACGTCCATCTTCCTATTGAGCAAAATTTGGCTGTCTCTGCGGCTGACTCCTACCATTCGGGGGACATCAAGTAGAACATAGAAAGACCGGATGATAGCATCAGAAAGCAAGATTCGACGCGAGCTAGACCTTATGTATCAAGACATATGGGCAAACCCAGCCGTAGTCAGTATTTGTTCTGCGATTCTCCGTCCGGATTCTGTATGTCATTACGCGAATGGCAATACAGCGCTCAAATCTACTGCGAGACAGCCGGTGCATTCTGATATGCATCTTCCACATCCGCTGTTTCCTTTTGCTTATGCGCTTAATGTACCGCTTTGTGAGATGAGCGTTGAAAATGGGAGTACGGAGGTCTGGGTGGGGAGTCATAGGGAGAGTAATATTTTGCAGCATAATGATCAGGATTTGACGATCAAGAGTGAAGTTGTTCAGGAGAGGAGGACACTTGCTCCGCCTGTGTGGCCGAGGGTGAAAAGAGGGAGTATTATCATCCGGGATATTAGGCTTTGGCATGCCGGTATGCCGAATCGTGTTGTATATTAGTCAGCATGCCAAGGTAACAGGGGAGGACCGATAACAGGTGGCCTTTAAGGGCACTAATTCAGGGCTACTATTATAGACTTATTTAGTCTATTATATACTAACTTAGGGTTACTAACAAGAACACATAAAGGCTAACTAGTTAGCTACCTTCTATATTTCATGCAATTTAGTAGGCAAATCTAGTAGATAACAATAAGCTACCTAGAAGTAGGCCAACCTAGGCAATAGATAGTAGTTAAGTAGTAGAGTAGTATAATCCAATACCTCCCTTTAATCTATAACTAATAATTAGTAAAGGAAAAAGTAGCTATTCTCTAATAGGTTTAGGTATAGAGATTGCAACAACTAAGACTATAAGAACTAAACCTAGCCCTACATCTATAACAATATTTTAATATTAAGAGGGAGAAATATTAAAAAGTTAAAATATTATTATAGATATAGGGCTAGGTTTAGTTCTTATAGTCTTAGTTATTGCAATCTCTATACCTAAACCTATTAGAGAATAGCTACTTTTTCCTTTACTAATTATTAGTTATAGATTAAAGGGAGGCATTAAGTAGGCTAACCTAGGTAGTAGATAACGTATATTACGATCGGATCGTATTAATACCTATTCGTTAGTACTATAGGCATATCCGCTTCTAGCTATTTTTAGTAAGTACTAAACGATTAATAGTTAGCTTAGTATTAATTAGAAAGTAACGAAGCCCCGCGAGTCTAGATAAGTAATACTTCCTATAACTATAGACTTACCTATACTATTAAATTTCTTTATATAGCTTTCGCCGACGTAGGCTTAGTAGTACTTAGCTATTCGAATAGGCTTATAACTATACAAATATATATTACTATATTCTATTAATATACATTGTAGTTAATTATAGAATTATAGAACTCGATATAGCGATTTTTTAGTATAGGAATTAGTACAATCGCATCGCTCTATAATACATATTAATTCGATAAAGTATTAAGGTAAAACGCTAAGATACTTACAAATCCGCGCTAACGAACGGGTATTAATATAATCCAATCGTAGTATACGTTAGTAGTTAAGTAGTAGAGTAGTATAATCTAATACCTCCCTTTAATCTATAACTAATAATTAGTAAAGGAAAAAGTAGCTATTCTCTAATAGTTTTAGGTATAGAGATTGTAATAACTATTAGTATACTAAGGTAATAGGGGAGGACCGATAATAGGTAGCCTTTAAGGGTACTAATTTAGGGCTACTATTATAGACTTATTTAGTCTATAATATACTAACTTAGGGTTACTAACAAGAATATATAAAGGCTAACTAGTTAGCTACCTTCTATATTTTATGTAATTTAGTAGGTAAATTACAAATGTCTCGGTCTATACTATTAATTTATAATAGGTTATAAGCCTAGCGCTTTAAGCTTATCCTATCTAAGAGAATAGACTAAGGATTATTATTATTAAGTAGGGTAACTATAGATTAAGTAGAACTACTAGAGTTAATAACTAAGATTAGTCTACTCTATAGTACTAGCCTAAACAAGTATAATTAGAGAATCCAAGTAGAAAGATCTAGCTAAATAACAAAATAGCGTATAAGGATAGATCTAACAATAAGATCCTTAAGAAGGGCACTAACTTTTATATATAGAAAACTATCCTAGAAGAGGAGCTTATTAAGGAAAAAGTCCTTAGATATATCTTTTCTAAGTTTTACAATCTAGAATAGTGTAACCTAGAGGTTATACTAACTAGAGAAGACTATTAAGATACTATAATAGTTACGAACGATACTCTATAGGTATTAGTCTTAGCTAAAACTAAATATAAGCTAGTACTAAGGGAATTCATAGAAGGAGATTACTAAGCAAAAGGTATGCTATTAAAAAGGATAGTAGATAACCTAAGACCTAACTTTAGTAATACCTAGAAAACGGTATATAAATACTACTAAACTAGACGTCCTAGTAGGTTAGGTACAATCCGAGAAATTAGGTCTAGGTTCGGTTTCTTAGTAGGAACCGGACGATTGGTTTAGGTTCGGGTTCTAGGACCTTGTTAGGGGCTAGGTATGTAGCAACGTATAGAACACCCGCCTAACCGATAACATAGTAGGTAGTAGAACTAACAAGTGCCTCCTAAAAGGATTGCGTAGAGCGCTAGGTTAAAAAGGCTATGCGAGTTACGTATGTCTAGCGTGCGCCCCTAGCGCGCGCCGCTTGGTACACTTAGGGCTTGGCAAGAGACCTTACCTCATCGAGGTCCTTACAACTATCCCCTTTTTCCTAGTATAGCTATCCCTAGCTATAGACAAACCTAACTCCTCGTTAAGCTATCCTATCTACGCATTCCTTCGCGCCTCTAGCGCTCCGAATGCGCTTAGCGTACATTGCTACCTCGGGTAGCTCGTTGCTACGCGAAAACTCTTCGTTGTTATATAGTAGAATTTTCATGTTTACTACTAGTAACGTTGCTAGGCAGGTCTAGCGTATTCCTAAGAACGTGTTAATTATTGTTGTTAGTAACTAGGTAGCCCGTATATAAGTAGTATCTATAGCCTACCTAAAAACTTCCCCTATTTCCAAGCTTTCTACTAGTACCGCGCTAGTACCTCGCTAGTACTACGCAAGCTCCTCTTACGTTCTAACTAACAATTTTTATACTACTCTTAGTATAGACCTAGCTAGTACNCGTAGAGCGCTAGGTTAAAAAGGCTATACGAGTTACGTACGTCTAGCGTACGCCCCTAGCGCGCGCCGCTTGGTACACTTAGGGCTTAGTAGGAGACCTTACCTTATCGAGGTCCTTACAACTATCCCCTTTCTCCTAGTATAGCTGTCCCTAGCTATAGACAAACCTAACTCCTCGTTAAGCTATCCTATCTACGCATTCTCTCGCGCCTCTAGCGCTTCGAATACGCCTCGCGTACGTTACTACTTCGTATAGCTAGTTACTACGCGAAAACTCTTTATTACTATATAGTAGAATTTTCATGTTTCTACTAGTAACGTAGCTAGGTAGGTCTAGCGTATTCCTAAGAACGTATTAATTATTGTTATTAGTAACCCGGTAGCCCGTATATAAGTAGTGTCTATAGTCTACCTAAAAACTTCCCCTATTTCCAAGCTTTCTACTAGTACCGCGCTAGTACCTCGCTAGCTCTACGCAAGCTCCTCTTATATTCTAACTAACCATTTTCATACTACTCTTAGTATAGACCTAGCTAGTACCCCGGTTACGGTACGCAAGCGCCCCGCCGCTAGTCCTACTACCCTAGTTACGGCTAGTAAGCGCTTTAGGCCTAATGTAGAAGGTTGTAGTAGATGCTTCTAGTACATAACTACTAATAGTAAGAATAATCCCTACGCGCTCCTCGTATACGCTTCGTAACTAACTCGCTATAGAGGACCTAAATAATGTATATATTAGAGGTAATATGTACCCTACTACTAAGAAGAAGTACTAGAGATATACTAAGGGACACTACCCCTATAAGCTAGTTATAGTACTATACCTCGTCGCGCTACTCTAGCGTATACGCGTAGCTCGCGCTAAGCGCGCTACTTACGACCCCGACGATCCTAAGTATAGGGATAATCCTATCTAGGCCTAGATTAACCTTAATGAGATCTAGTAGCGTCTAGACGTGTACGTAGACCGTATGTATTGCTTTCTTTTCGCACGCGTCGCGTCTACTAACTGCCTAGCTTTTCTAGAGGTTAAGAAATCCCTAAATAGCTACTACCGTAACAAGAACAAGATTACTAGTAACGGTACGCTACTAAAGCGTAGCCGTAGCGCTAGCGTCGCGCCGGCTACTACTAACGGTCTAGACCTAGTAGCTATCCTAGAGCGCATTAACATTAACCTCTCTAGGCTAGTAGAAATCGGCCGTTAGGTACGCATCGTCCCTATATCCCTATCGCCTATTGAGCGTATACTAACCGCGATAGAACCTTGCCCTAAAGGGGGCATATACTACTATAGTAGTAGTCGATACTACTATAGGCTTTCTGCCTATGCCTAAGCCTAAGTAGGGTAGGGGTTCTAATAGTTACGAGAGTAACTAGCTCTACGGAGCTAGTTAGTAGGTTGTACGCCTACGGCGCGTAAGCGCTACGAACGCATGATTTTCTTCTATTCTAAGCTAGGCTAAATACCTATATTAATAGCGAAACGAGTATATATCTATTAACCTTGTCTTATCTTATTCTCATGTTCTCCGACTACGTCTCGCTTACGCCTTAAATACGTTAAGCGCTACTAAGTCTTCTATATATTCTACGAGTTCCTAAGTATTATATTCCTTTAGCTAGCCTACCTACCTAACAAGGTAGTAAGTCTCTCCCTTCTATACCTTCTTCTTTACGATTTCTTCTACGCGCTACTTATTCGCATCCTCTACGACTAGTATACTAACCTTATACTCCTCGCCCTCGCGCCCTTTCTATAGCTCGAGTAGGGATATATAGAAAACGTTATAGATTCTCGTACGAGTAGGTAGCGCTAAGCGATACGCCTACGCTTCTACTACATCGATAATACGAAATAGGCCGAGATACTTTAGGCTAAGCTTCTTCTTTAGTAGATCTAGTCTAATATTCTTAGATAACAATAGTACTAAATCGCGAATACTATACTTCTAAGCCTTATAGTTAGTATTGTAGTACTTAGCTTAGTATTCCGCTACGGTCTTCTAGTACTACGCAAGCATCTCGTACGCTTTTCGTAGTCTTTCTATAGTATCGATCGCCGCTAGTGCCCTTCCTTCGGACAGCTCGTCCCGAGCTATAGGCAACGATACGGGAGCAACATCCGGATTATATCTATATAGTATACGGAAGGGGCTTATACGTAGCGTAGGGTATACGCTATTATTGTACGCGAACTCTATCTACAAGAGCCAAGACGCCTAGTCTACCTAGTTATTAGAATAATAATATCTTAGGTACTATTCTAGCGTCTAGTTAGTACGTTTAGTCTACCCGTTAGTCTACGGATAGAACGCTATACTAAGCTTACGCTTTATATACGTCTCGTAGTAAAAGTCGCTCTAAAACTAACTAGTAAATAGAGATCCTCTATTACTAACTATTCTAGCTAGGATTCTAAACCTTCTAACTACCTCTCTTAGGAAGATATCTACTAGCTCTACTACTATATATTTCTTTGTAGTAGGTACAAAGAGGCTTATCTTCGTATAGCGATCGACTATTACGAGTATCGTAGTATAGACGTAGGTACCGAGCTTGCTTAG